>JAFMOB010000135.1:305000-462954 GCA_018985215.1 Larimichthys polyactis | reverse complement strand
TAGGCTCATCATATCAAGCAGCGAAAAATATCCTCTACTCCCTGCAAAAAAATTAACAGCTGCGCGGTGTCTCTGGCATCTGTGCTCTTATCGCATGCTATCGAATAAAAATCAAAAGCACAAGCTTTGTCTCTCAGCTGAAGTTAGCTGACGAGTCCTTGATTGTCCGTGCCACTGTATTTCTTGATAAGCTCACGTTGTCGAAATCCTGCACTTTTTCCGGGCACATTATTTCCGTGACTTTGACGAGGCACTGCTTTATGAAATCACAGTCTGAGAACGGTTTGCCGTGCTGGCCAATAAGTTTAGCGACCTCATAGCTTGCTGTTGTGGCGTTTTCCTGTATTTTTTGAGCTTGCAGGCTAGCTGCCATTTGCTTGAATTTCTGTGTTCGTTCAGCACCGGCGGACAATGTGTAGCTCTGATGTTTGGTCTCAGTGCCGACGAACATTGTACTCTTTCATCACAGCAACATCTTCATTGCAAATCAAACAGACACACTTTCCGTTGATTTCTTTAAAGAAATATTCATTTTCCCACCGTGTTTAAAATCTTCTATACTCACTAGCTACTCTAAAAGTTTTTCTTTGCTTAATTTTGTTTAGTGGAGAAGCACTGTTTCTGTGGCTGGCTCTATCTAGTGTTGAAACTGAGAAGTGCAACAGAGTTGAGCTCAAGCTTCTTGTGCAGGCCATATTCAGTTATATTATCAGAATTTGCTGCGGGCCCACGGGCCAACGTAGTTTGGACACCCCTTCACAAAATGATCAAGAAGAAGTGGATTGTGAAGGCCCATATTAATGGAGACCTAAAAATAATACAGTAATTACAGTAACGTTAAGTGCCGTGGTGCACAATAACGTGATTTCACATTGTTTATTAACATAATCACGATAGGATTTTTCATCATTTTCATGTGTTATCTAATGTCAGTGCATGTAATGTTACTAGGGAATCACACAGGGGATGTAAGCGCCGCGGAACGGGTTTAGCTCCGTCCTCTGCACCTGGTGCGTAACGGCAACGTAGCGAGATCGCGAGATCACACGAGAAACCTGGACATACGCAAGACCCTGCGATAAACTGTGTATAAAGAAAACAACAACAACAAACAGCTGACTTTGCTTCTCCGACGTGGAGGAGATCTAAAAAGGATCTGTTGTGTCATAGATTATTGTGTGTTGTTCAACTTCAACAATCATCGTTCATGTTGAGACCCTTTGATCGACTGACTGCTTAACTGGTACCACCGGTCATGACGTAATGTTGATGTGAGGTTGTGATAGGTTACATGAACTGCATATTGTGTTTTATTTTGAAAGGGGGGCGGAAGTGTATTACGTTGATTGTGTGTCGGATTTGCTGTCTGGTGCAATCTGCTCTGTTGAGATTCACGCGGTTTAGCAGCGGCTCGCGTCAAAAAAAGAAGTGCTACGGAATGATAGCACTGCAGCACGGAGAGTCGCTTCTGGGACGCTGCTGAGATGTTCCACAGCGCGCCCGGTGTGAGTGGTCTCATTGATTAGACTGGCAGCGATCAGCTCCGGTGACCACAGCGCAGCAGTTCCGCAGCATTTACGCCCCCGGTGTGAGTGGGCCTTTAGACTGCTCTTATTTCCTGAGCAGAATCTAAAGGAAAATACACTGGTAACGGGACACTTACTTCTTACGGGAATATACGTAGTCAGATCTGAGTTTACGCGTGTCGGTAACAGCGTTGTTGTGTTATCTGATTTGCCGTTGTGTTTTCTGTTTTGTTGTTGTGTTTTCTGATTTGCTTTTGTGTTTTCTGTTTTGGACAGAGGGTGTCACTCCCTGCACAGATTGTAAAGCCCTCCGAGGCAAATGTACTTTGTGACTTTGGGCTATACAAATAAAAATTGATTTGATTTGATTTGAAGATTAGCAGAGCAGCCAAGCCAACACTGGGCCAAACACGTTGTCAGAGTCTTAAAGACGTGGTAATTTTTTTTTTCTTCCAATTTCCACTCTAGCTTTGTTAAGTACAAGTTGAAGGTAATTATTTACAATGTATTAAGTAATTTTGAGTTGATAAGTTTACAGTATTACTTGTATGTCAATAGTTAGCAGTTGTCATAACCTTGTTTGTGAAATGATTAATACCTCTATATTTGGTTCAGCTTCTGTTTTAACATACGAACATATGACTTGGACCATTATTTTACTATGGTCACAATAAACAAATCAAAATTTAAATGTGATGCAGTAATACGAGGCATGTTTATGTGGAGATTTGGTCATAGTCATTCATATGTTTTATCCTAAATTGTTTTTTTTAGATGCCACATCTGGTCCAGAGTTGGTCAGAATGTAATTCTTGGGTAACACATGTGTGCCTTATTTGGGCCGTATATGAACTTGGTTTTTGCATGCTCTGGACCAGTTCTGACCCAAAGCTGTTGCAGATGTGGAACATGATTTCATACCAGGTCAGGCCCATTGTGCAAAAAGACAGGTGTGGATGTGTTTTACCAATTCAGACCAAACTTTTTAGCACATCTGGCCCATGTCTGGTCCAGTCATATTTTGCTATCTGGGCAGCTATGCGGGCATACGGTGTTCCGTGGGGAACAGCTCTCCCCACACACCCTCTACGTAAGTTACTTGCCTCAGTAGGACCTACACGGGGATGGTTTCTAAGCTTTACAAATTAATTTCTGGACCCTATAAACCTTCTATTTGGAATAGAGATTTAAATAAAGTAAATGATAGAGAGATTTGCTGGGACACAGTATGGAAAAATCTCAGTGGTACATCCAAAAACCCCAACCATCGGTTAATATACTGTATGTATGTTCATAGGATGTACCTCACTCCCAGAAGGCGTTATTCTATGAAGAACACCAGATCTCAGAATCTTTGCCCACTTAATGCCCAGGGGTCATTCTCGCATGTTTATTGGGAGTGCTCTGATGTAGTTATATTCTGGAAGGAAATATCTCTCACTTTAAGTGACGTTCTTAAGATCAGGATCCCAGTCTCCCCAGCCTTACTTCTGCTTAATGATGACTCTTCTTTAAATTTGTCCCTGCAGCATAAACATATTCTTTGAGCCAGTCTCACAGCAGCCAAGAAGATGCTGGCCCTTAGGGGGCGCCACATTCCTTGGCTTGAAGTTTTTCCTTACCGTCGCCAAGTGCTTGCTCATGGTGAAACTGCTGGTCTCTGTTAATAATATTATAAAGAGTATGGTCTAGACCTGCTCTGCATGAAAAGTGCCATGAGAGGGAGAATCCCATACAAATATCTCAGATGAAAAAAAAGTCCACTAAAGGTCCACTACTAATCAATAATACATTAAAAAATATAATGATAAAAATACACATACAAAACAATGTATAAATATATACATGATTAGAATTATTGAGTTGAGTACCATTCTTACTGTTGGTGGTGTACAAGTTTCCTTCTTACAGTACCACACCTCAGGCTGTGAGTCTAACACCCACAGTGTCAGACAGAGGCTGAGTACATCAGGGTCTGGGTGAAGGTAGACCCTGTACTTATGTTTATAGACCCGGCTTTGATGGAGAGCTCTGGCTCCGAGAAGCCAAGCTTATCTTACTAAGAAATATGGTGAGACAGCTCACTGCTCAGAGTCCCCCATTGTATAGTCTGAATCAATTTCATACTCGGACAAGGAGAACTAATATGGAACTTGTAGCTGTGCTTTATAAAAACTCCCTAAAAGATGACATTTCATCTTTCTTTACTTCTACTTTTCTTTCTGTCAAGCCTGTCCTGTGGAAAGAGGATACTGGGTGGAATATAACATACATTCTATACTATAAACCAATGTTCCCATTGGTCAGTCAGTTACAGATTAAAAGAAAACTTGAAGGAAGGAGGACAAAGAGCTTTATTCACTTTCACATTTCATTCAGCATAAATTACTGAAACAAGATAAGACATCTTATTTATTTATCACTGCAAACTCTCTGTTTCATAAACTCCATGTTAATCGGCATTAATCAATATTTTTGTGAAAAGTGTGAAAAGTGTTCCAGCTGACAAATGAAGATCGAATATAGATAGATAGATAGATAGATAGATAGATAGATAGATAGATAGATAGATAGATAGATAGTAGAAATGTTTTCTGTATTCTCCAGACTAGCTTTGGGGAGAGTTTTGTTCAAGTTTGAATGATTATTGTATTATTGCATCTTTAGGGATCTAAGGTTTCAGTTAGTTGCCATGGTGATGACCTTTTTTTAAGATTTGTCTTTCCTATTTTTGGTCTTTGTTTGGTGTGTCTGTGCAGAGTCAACATGAATGGGAATATCAGAGCTCATTATCCCCCTTCAGAAATGAGTCATTTACTGCTTTTCATTCATGTACATTATGAAAAACAACTAGCACAGATTACACAACACTTATGATTATGATACACTCATAAACAGTGCTGCCTAAAATGTGGCCCAGTGTGCACAGATACACTAACAGATCTTCTAACTAACAGCACATAGAAGCAGTATTTCCATATAGCGTAGTTAAGAACGTCACAGTGTACTTACTCTCTTAGTCATTAACTTCACAATGACAGAATTTTCTCTGGGTAAATGATCCACTTCATTTTATATGCTGTTGGATATGCAAAAAAGCTATTTCATCTGCAGCGATCCAGCACTCACACCCATAGATAAGTAGCAGGACCAGATTAAAGTCATTCATTTCGGTCTCCATACACAGTATGAATGTATTCTTTCCCTTTCTCCCAGGCTCTCTCCCCCTCTGATCTCCTCACACACATGATGATAATGAATTTCACACACGCCTTTGGCTGAGACAGGATCTTAAATCTAAGATGTGGATGTTTGGAATTAAGGATTCTGGCATGGCCATGCTGCAGCTACTACAGTGGCCTGGCTGAATTTCAGTTTCATCTTCCATCAACCCCCACTGGGAGGGATTTAATGTGTCCACCCCCGAAGCTGAGGCGAGGCACATCCCTAAACCGGCTCCTTCCATTCCTCTGTTTCAGAGGCTTTACTGAGCCGAGGTCCACTGTCTCTGCCAGCTCCCACTGAGAAGTCCCTTAAGAGTGCATGCAGATGAGGATGAGGATCATGAAGTGGCTCTACAGCCCTCCAGAGATCAAAGCCTAGTTCTCTTCTAGTTCCTCAGTCAGTGCTCTGTCACCACTTGACCACAATGGATTCCCTTTCACACACATTTACCAGTTTTGAACCTGTTCTGACAAAATGTACCTGCTCGTGTGAACAACCTTGAACAAAATATTCAAAGCAATGTGCAAAAAAAATGTTTGACAAAAAAATTCTTATCACACGGTCCACTTTTAGCATATCGTGGCTCCTGGTTATTGACTTGTTCCTAGTGTTTTTGATCAGCTGATGTCCAGGGTCCTTGCAGTTTCACCAATATTCCCTACCGTCACACTCTTTGGAGGTTGTCTTTAGGGGGTACAAGCAGAGATGTTTATGGTCCAGGATGTAGGATTCAGTGGCATCTAGCAGTGAGGCTGCTGATTGCAACCAGCTGAACAATGCTTCCATTTCAAGTATGTAGGACAGTATGCAACATGGTGGCCTCCATCCATCTGTAAATATAAAGGATTTTGCCAATAAATCCCCCATATTTCCCCACACAATAGTCCTTCAAGTAGTGATTGACATTCTTTTCTGACAGTTTATGTATTATGTTACTAAGTTGTTCCGTTCTGCCACTAAAATAGAATTACTATACGTACCCCTTCATTTCATTTTTCATTTTTATTTGGTTTTTCTTCAATTACCAGTGCAGCTTTGCTTTCATTTGATTAACAGTGTTACAAGCTGAAGCTCTGATGATTTTTGTGACCACAATCTGTGTTGACCAGCATGTGGGAAGCCAGCCTCAAAGTTCATGTGCAGCGTGTAGTCCCTCTGTTATCAACTGCTTTATGTTTTATATTTAATGTCAGCGTCTTCACATTTCCTTTGACATTTTGAAGAGAATACTGAGTCAGACTGTGTGCTCTCCCTAGGTAAGGGAAACAGTCAAGTACAGTACTGGAAAGATGAAGAGGACTTTGTGACTAGAAAGGCTTCAGTACACTTTGATGTCAAAGATACATGAAAGGCATTAAAAGTACATGAAGACAATCTCAAGCATGTTGTTACGAGAAACTGTGAAATCGCTTCTTTGTACTGCCATAAAGCCAAGTGTTGAACACCATCACAGGATTATTTGTTTGATCAGAAACAGCAAACCATCTGAGTTTGACAGGGACCTGTTTGACAGTCACACTACAGGGACTTCAAGACTTCAAAGCTGGCTCAACCCGTGCTGCACACAGACTGACACATACTAATGTTAACAAAGCACCCATCCATCACAAGAGATGAGTTGTCTGATGGTTCGTCCTTTCATTGGACAAATCGGACAGACCTCACTGTTTGGTAGAAAAGTGTCCTACAGGTGATGTCAGTATTTCCAACTCACACTAGAGACTGTCCTTCAAAGAAGAACGAGCAAAGGAGAAAGTCAGGTGAAGTCCACAGAGGGAGGAGGTCAGATAAACATCTTCCTGCATTCAATAAACCGACAGTCTTTACATTCCATTCCTAAATCTGTGATTCTGTCCTCCTGACCGAAAATAATTAACACTTGGTGAGTATTCAGGCACTTTATTATTATTAATAGCTGTACATAGATTAGGGCATTCTGAAAACAAGTCTCACAGTAGAAATTACATCGTTTACACTGTTATCTGCAGAGTTGGACGCACAGCTGGCTTTAGCTCTGGAGAGGAATTTTCTATCTCTTGTGTCCATACACATTTACAAGTCATCACTACACCTGTGGGAGGCTGTTTAGTAGAACAAATATGTGTACAATAGGAATGATGTGATTGCTCTACCTAGAGAGTGGCTGTCATCTGGAGATAATCCTGTTAGCCACAAGCCCCAGCTTCATTTCACTTCCTTTTATTGTTACCGAGCTGCTGATACACAGTCTACAAAATTATATAACAAAAATGGCTACACTGATCAGAACTCTAACTCTAACTAAAACTGTAAAACTCTCTCTGAAAATCGAAAACACTAAACTAGAAAGAAAAATGCTTCACCAAAATGGGAAGGAATAAACTAATTAAATTTATTAAACAAAAACACTCACTCAAAAATGATGAGGAAACAGAACTATCTATATCTTATGACCTAATCTCCGAAACTGGCTAGAAACAAAAACGATCCCGGAGGATGAAAAACTTTATCAAAAGGAAAGAAACAATCAAACAGAAAATGATCCCGTAGGACGAAAACAGGCTACAAAAATACTTTCTACACTTGAACTTATGGCTATGAAACTTACGAAGCAAGAAAACATGGAACAGGCTTGGAGGCAATGGAAAGGCTTGGGTGCGACAACAGAAAGTACGAAGACACTTCGGCACGGGACAAGGGGAAACACAGACTATATATACACACATGAGGGAAATGGGGAACAGGTGGAAACAATCAGGGCGGGGAAGACAATCAGACCGGTGACACATGAGGAAGGGCAAGTGACCTGAAACGAGAGGAGAGTTATCTTTCAAAATTAAACAGGAAATGACAAGACATAACAAAAAACCCAGCTTGACCTCACCACGGTGTGACAGTTTCAAGTTGGACCATGCACAACTTTGAGGTGAGCAGTGGTCACTGGTGGATTCAGTTGTGAAAACCAGTTCATTAAGAATTCTGTAAGTCAGCTTCGAACAACTTGTACAGTAGTCCAAGTGGGATAGGCTGTGTGGCACATTGCATTATTTTTCATCCCTACACAACAATTTCTCTCACTTTTTATGTGTACAACTGAGTGCATGAAGAGATAGCATGGACAGATGTTGCATTTTGTTTTAATTTGGAGGACTATTTGTCCATGAAACCCTATTATTCATCCTGAAAACATGCGCCTCTATGGGGGTTGTTTGAGTGAACATGCTCTAAATTGTAAATGCTGTACTCATATAACACCTTTCTAGTCTTCTGACCACTCAAAGCTCTTTTACACTACATATCTCATTCACCTATTCACACAAATTCATACACTGATGGCATTGGCTGCCATGCAAGGTGCCAACTGCTCATCAGTTTGAGAAGCTAACCATCCATATGGATTCCATACCATTCACACACCGATTTGGGGTTCAGTATCTTGACCAAGGACACTTCGACATGCAGACTGGAGAGGATCGACCAGATGCAGCTCATTTTTTGTTTGTTTTCGCAGATGTGTCCGGACACCCTTCAATTCAAACTGAATTCCATCAATCTGGTTCAGCCAATCACAACTGTCAGTTATATACAATTACCATGTAGACTTACCCTACAATCTCATAATTGACAGAAGAGTGACATCAGTCAAGAAGTGACGTCACAAGTTTCACTGCTTTAACTGCTCATGTCCAGTCTGCAGGTTTCTAATTCATTTCTTGATAATAAGGAAGTGCACAATAATAACAATGAAGTACACTGTTTTTAAAACAGAACAAAACAGAAGAATGAGACACTTTCTGGAGACAAACCCTTTCAATGTTTTTTTATTCAAAGGTTGTAAATTTCTTATTTTCTACAGTGTAAAAGGTCACAATTTGAACTGAAGTGGAAAAGAAGGGAAAAACTATGCATGATATAAAAAGAACTGGGATAGAAGAAGATCAACAACATCCATACAAAATAGTCCACCAGAAGCAAATAAATCACATGACTTTGTGGGGGGAAAGATAAAAATCGCAAGTTTAGAAAGATTTATAACTTATGTCTCAATTGAGGGAAGGTGTGTAATACACAACCATAAGGAACTTAAACATTAACACGAAGAACATGAATGTCACTATTCACAAAACAGAGTATAAAAATGTAACTGTAATTCTGAACAATACCATGAAATATACCTCATTTTAGTCAAATGACATGAAGAAAGTTCTGAGGAATAAAAGAAACATTTATCATGAACACTCACACAGTGCACAGTCATAAGAAAATAGACAGCAGTAATGTAGAATATGACCAAAAGGATATACAGTATATATATATATATATATATAAATATTTATATATATCAGTTCTCTTTTCCTTTACATATACGAGGATAGTGTAGCACTTGCAATGCACATTTTTGCAGATTTGATTTTTTCAGTCTTGAATATTCTGTGTGATGTCTGTTTTCAAGCCGCAGCAACATGGGTGGCCATTTCATTAGCAATGAGAGGATTTGCAGATTGATTTAAAGTGCTGCTTTTTGCATGTTCCTACCTGGAGTCCTTATTCAGAAGTGCTTCAGTGATTATTACAAAAATAGAGATTTGAAGGGGCAACAGAATTAGACCTTTAATGCGTTCACATCCTCTATCCTGATGGGAACAAAAAGCTTGACATGTTATTGCTACAAAGGAGAATGATTTGCTTCAAACAAAAGGCGACACTTCGATACAATGCAAATATACATATACATACAAACATACGTTCAATTCATCGCTAACACTGATATTGGCTCCTGCTTCAAACTATCAGTTGATCACAATAATAATGAATCAATTGATGAAACAAGTTAAAGCTGCATTAATCTATTTTTGACAACAAGGGTCAGAAAAAACATCAACCTAAATGGGACACAGCCACAACCTATTACTGCTAAACTGTTAATTATGGCTAACCATTTTATGGTTAACCTGAATCACACTCAGCAGTTACAGAGCAGGACTGGCTCTTTAGCTGCGAAATGGTCCACTATGTTTGACAGCTCGTCTCTAATTGTGTCTCTGCTCTCCGGCTGGCACTAAAAGAGGTTTCTACTACCCAAAAATATGAATAATGCAGGTTTAAGTCATTTATAGGCCAAACATTCACTGTTTCAGCATTCCAATGTGAATGTTTGTTGCTTTTCTGTCTTTTATATTATTGTAAAGAGCGCCTGCATTTGGGGAAATGTGTTGGTTTGCTGTTACCCAGAGTAACATGATGATATAGATATTATGTCTGTGTGCACAGTATAGAGATAGCCCAGTTACAACCTGTGAAGCCAACATGAAAGTGCCAAACTGCACTTCCTCAAATGGTCACGTGAGTCAGTCTCCATAAGTCCCCATGTTCAAATGTTCAACTTCACAGCAGAAATAAACATGTTTCCAGCCTGGTACAAAAAACAGTTTTGGTCTCTGTAGCTAATTTCCCCGTTCATGACAACTGTACAGAGGGTGGATTTATATACAACTCACCTGTTCAGATGATATTAACGCTTTAAATTATGCAGAATTGAGAGTGTGGACACTTTGATTGACAGGTGGGTGACGTCACAGGCGGCTTCTTTGAGCAACCAGGTTTCATTTAGCCTGTCTCAGCTACACCCACGGTCCACCTCTCTACCCATTTTTGGATTAGTCAGGAGTCAGAGGAATGCCAAAGATGGTGATGGCCAGAGCTGCCACACTGAGCTTCAGTCCCACTGCATCCAGTCTTTGTAATAAGATAGGCTTAATACATCCTAAACCAATTTCAGGACTGCACACACAGAGATAAAACTTCAATCTGGGGAAGAAACAAACTTAACAAGATTTCCGAAAATGCTGGAACGTTCCATTTCAAGCCGAACAGTGTGTGTGAAGTTGAAAAAGTCTCTCTGGATTAATAGATTCAGGCCTCCTAATAGATAAGTAGTATAATAGGAATATGACTGACTTTTTATTTATACAAAACATTTATGTATATGTTAAAAGAAGCTGCATTATCTTCATTATGAGGGACCGTTATCGATGTATAAACTGAACTACAAAGCCAACCAATGAGTCACACTGAGTTGCATGACAGAAATTTTAGAAACCAAAAAAAAGTACAATAAAACTGCTAGCTGATGATCAAAGATGTTCCTGTCCTGATTGTGAGATGAACTACAGAGACTGCTCTCGCCCAGTGTGAAGGCAGCAAAAAACATCAGATGGGAGAACATGAAGAAAACTCATTATATCTGACTGCAGACAATACAAATCTCAGTTTTGGTCTGTGAGTCAGACTGGCCTTTGTATATTTTAGCTTTCACATGAAAAAAAAAGTTGCATTCTTCTGACCATGGGCTGCAGAGATTGTGCTCTCTCAGTGTTGGACTCTTACTGTTACCAAATAACTATCTGAACTAATCTAGGAAGAGGGATAAAAAAGGAGGTGGTGATTGTCTGGTGCGGCTAAGAAACCCTTGACGGTTTTGTTAGAATAAAGAGTGTATCGTGTTTTCATTGGTTGCGGCTGAATGTATATATACTGTATACACATACACTCTTCTACACACACCCTGAACCCTCCTAGAAATGTCATAAGAACTTAATGGTACATGGATACATAAAGACAGCTGCAGCTTTCCCAATTTGCTACTATGACTTGAGCCCATATTTATCAAAGATCCAAGAATTACATCCCAAATAAGTCCTCAGTTTATAGTTTTGGGCGATAATTGCTCTTTCAAAATGTTGGAAGGGCAACATACATCTCAGAAACCTGAAGAACGTGGAGATGAGCTGCACTCCTGTCAACTAACTGTTGTCCAAAGGCAGCAAAACAAAGAACATCTGATGAGAACAAAACCCGTGCATGTGTTTTCACATGTGGCCTGGAGAAAAAAGTAACAGAAACAGCAAGTAAGTCAGTAACAACACACATCTTCCTACAAACAATTATAGATAAAATGATAGTTCCAAATAAAAACAAATAAGAACCAAACTTTTCTTTCCACAGGCCATCAATCTGTATCAATCATCAATCTGATGTACAGTTAACAGCAGACAAACACCTGTGTCTCAAACATCCACTGTACCTCTAAATGTTCATTCAGATTTTGTTCTTTAAACATGTAACATCATCACTCATACACAATCTACTCATGCTGATTATACTGTATATACTGTCATATCCACCTACCTCATGTAAATAAAACAAGCTGCTACATAAATCAGATTTATTTCAGCATTATTTGCACTCTGCACCATCGCTCCATTATTTAACTTGATATCTGTGTATTACAGTGAAAGCAATGTGAAGTTCCTTGTATGTTACTCATACCTGGCCAATACCATTGATTCTGATTCTGATACACAGGGAGGAAATTCTGCTGCCATCCAACTCCTGACAGAGGACTAGATTACTATAACACCCTCCTGATGGGCCAGCCTGCACAGCCTTAAGGAATATGTTACCTCACAAACATTGAGTTGCGTTCCTCCAATGAACAACACCTGGCTCTGCCCTGTTTGCTTAGCGCAGTCCAGACTCTTCTCGGAATGGAATGTACTAGTTCCTACCAGATCAGAGGCGTCCCTCTCTACCTTTAAACACCTCATGAAGACCTCTAGCTTTTCAGAGAGGACCTCCTCTACAACACCACCAACAACTGGACATGATAAATGTACCCCCTCTAGTACTGTCACAGTACTTATTGCTGCACTAAGTTGCTTTGGATAATCACAATCTATAAAAACCCAAGACAAAAGAAGTGTGTGGAATAACTGCAAATAAAATTAATTCAACATTTAGTACCAATGGAGTTCACAAATTCATGTGCACCACTTCCCACCTTGTAACCAGAAGCTTATGTTTTACATCTTGCTCAAGGCAGCAATTAAATAACTAGCTTTCTTTCATTTTATTAATTCGTTTGATAAATATGGGCCGAGTAATCAGTGTCACATTCTGATATCCAGGTGATGTGATCTCAGCAACAACACACCATGAGCAACACAGCGAGAGGGTTTTTCATCCTTCTCTCTGTTTGGACACTGCCTGCAGGACAGACAAACATGACCAAACCATGTGAAAATATTTGAGATGGTGCAATCCAGCCCTTCGCTTGGTCTTCTCGTGTCGCACAGTGTGCAAACAAGTCCGCTCCGGGGTTTGTCTAACAACAAGCTTCATTTTAGAAGCAAACAAGGATTAAGAATAAGTGCATAGGTGGAGAAAGCAGAAGCAACCTGTCCCACTGACTGACTGACTGACTTTTTTTTCTTGAATACAAGAAGCTGCAAATGACAACAGGAGCCTGATACAGACAACATAGAACAACATACCGCAGACCCAAACACACACACGCAGACACACAGAATGGGTTTAGCGCTGAGCCCCGATTAATGTGATTGGACAGTGAAGAGCGTGGATGTCCAATGAGTCTGCCACACGGCCGACTCCACGTCATGTGACCTCTGCGAAGGCGATGTGATTCTGCAGAGAAGAAGGAAAACACAGAAGCAAAATCAGGAAGATGGAAAGGATGGTTTATCAAAAACACTTTTATTTGGACAAATTGCTCAAAAGTGGTTCTAACCTGGTTACTGGTTCTTTTTATTAGAGACAAAAAAAAGCCTCCAAGAACTGAAGCAGGTTTTCACAGCAGAACAATTAACGTATATTTCGACCCTGTGTGTTTCCCATAAATGTGGCCATTATGACTCTAGGTGTCATGCCAACATTGCACTCACCACCTGTTGTAGAGATTCAGGGACATGACTAGCACACGTTGAACCAGACTTCCTACACAGTCAGGTGACTTCTTTCTGTGGTTACTTTGAATCAGACTCCAGTGTTTAAAATGATTCATGTAAAGTTAATTTGGAAAGCTGTTGGAGGTGTGTGCAGTTTGAGCCAAAATACATTGTTGCACTTTGAGTCCTTTATTCCTGAAATCTCTACGATGGAGGTGGTGAGTGACAAGTTAGAACAATAGCCTGATTTATTAATTTTCCTTTAAGCTACCTTTATAGCTTTAAAAAAAAAAAAAACATAACAGCACTGCAATCTTTGTACTGATGGTCTAAACATACAGTACATGCAATAGAAAGAGACCTCCACAGCATTTAAAAGAGTACCAGTAAGAGGGAGAAGCACGAGATGTTTGTTCATGGACAGTAGAAGATTTAGTTTTCTGATCTAGTTTTTTTAGAGTGTGCTCTTCTCACAGGGAGCAGTGGTGGATGGTTGGGTGTGCAGCATGTATGGCTGAACACAGTCCACATGGTAAATGGACTTCTGGATCTATCCACCACTCAAAGCACTTTTGGAAGCTGTCTGGGGTTCAGTATCCTGCTCCAGGACACTTCAACTGGACTGGAGGAGCTGGGAATCAAATCAGTGATCCTCTGGTTACAAGATAACCCGCTCTACCTTCTGAGCCAAACATCTCTCTCCTCCCCACAGTCAATGCTGGATTCACCATGAATTAGATCATTCTCCAACCTGGCTGATCATTCATGGGTCATTTTGGAGGTAGGCACTGAGATCATACATCATATCAGCTAGGAATAGAATGAATGGTGGCAAGCTTTTGTACAGTACCGCACTAAACACATTGGGTTTGTATGAACTTGGGTCTGTCTGCAGAGCAACTCAATTCTTGGCACACCAACCTGCAATTATAGATTTAATAACTGGCAGCAAGGGTCACAGCACTTAACAACAGTTAATTGTACTGCTACGCAAACTGACCACAGCGCTGTGAGACATGGGTCACATCATTTAAAAGACAAGAGACATGAGTGTGTCTCTGTGTCTTTTTCCGGCAAACTATCTACACAGCAGGTCTATTTTTGGAGTGATGTGAAGGTGGGAAAGTGGCTGATTGGAGGACTCACATTGTTGTTTTAATTGGCTCAGAATGGTATGTCACTGTCACTAGGGATGTAACGATACACTCAACTCACGACTCGATTCGAGCCACGATTTTTTTTTTCACAATACGATTTTTTCACAATTTTTTTAAATCAAAATGAGCTACAGACAAATTATGACCAAATTATTATATTTATTATACTTTTTATTTGTAGGAAAAAAATCTTTCCTTACAGAAAAAAAAATCTTTCTTTACAGAAAAAAAAATCTTTCTTTACAGAAACTGTCTAAACAGTTTGTGTTCTCTTATAAAAAGTGCAACTTACATCTTAAACAACAAAACACATCACTAATATCTCTTTTCTTTAGGAACAATCTCACAGTAAACTGCTGTTAACTGGTGTGATGTGCAATTTTCGCTCACCAATTTTTAATTGTGTCACGATGCATCGTTACATCCCTACTCAACACACATCACTGTCATAAATGATATGTCACTATGTTCACTTTCACATGTTCCACTGACAGATGCCACCTCCCACTGTCATATACCAAGAGGATGCCTCTTTGTTTCTCACAAACACACACAGGGTGTATAGACTTGCAAATATGGAGAGATGCAGTGATGGGCTGCCACGTACTTACAATGACACTCTGTGCTTAAATAATACATATTTGTTTTGGGGAAGTGGCTTTGTTAAAGGGCCTGAAATGAGTGTGGATTATTTCAGTTGGATACTTCAGTAGCTGTCTTGGGCTAGTTTTCTAACCCCCAAATTCCACCGGGCGTGGACGCGGAGCATTGCATGTACAGTGGTACATGGTCGTTCTAGTCAATGTTTTAAACCCCACCGGCTCCACCGCGGAGTGTTCTATTTTTGATGGACACCGCAATTTCCACAGAGCACCTCAGGCTGACAGGAAGTCAGACACAGAAACAGCACAGAGAATCGGAGAAAGAAACTGCCAGTCGTAAAAACAGACAAAAGAGAAACAAATGAACTACGTAGCATATTTACACATGTAGAAGCATGTTTAGAAGAACATAAACCACGAAAATGACCAAATCTGAGCAAAGTCTGGCTGCCTAAACGCTTCTGAAACGCCCCGGGTGGACGGATGGACCAAGCAGCATCGGATCCACGACATGACAGAGACGTGTCCGGTGGGGTTTTGGGGTAACACTACCTACCCTAGATTTAAAGGTCCAGTGTGTAAAGGCTGACACATGATCAGCAGTAAAACCACTCTGTGCTGGCAAGTTCAAATTAGTCAGATGGGTCAACTATCAGCTTTGTGAACGGGCATCTGGTTCACAAACTTAGCTTGCTAAACCCAATACATACTGTTATCTAGGCCGTACACTGGGGCTTATGCTTTGTATCACAACCACAGTTATGGTAAGGTTAGCTTAGCAACAGTAAATACCAACACGTTATATTAAGTTCTGATTTGTTTTTGTTGAACAATGTATTTTTGCTGACCACACTGCCTCTGCAAACACTATGCACCTGACCTCACAGTGAGCAAATCATGTGTGCAGCTTAAGATTGACAGAATATGGCAGAAATAGAATATTCATAACTGTTGTAATTAGCGTATAATTATAATAATATGTTTTTGTTATCTTAGAATGAGACTTTATTATCTACAGACGCTTCCCTGGAGTCTGCCATGTTGAACTACAGTAACCCAGAATTGATCTAAGTAGGTCCTTTCCCATTTTTCATGGCTACAGTAGTTTCTTATATGTACTTTTAACAGCCCTTTAATGTCTTGTAATTTTGTATAAAAATAAATTAACAAATAAAAGCAGCAGCAGCAACATACACTAGTCAAAGTAGTGTACGACTAACAATGAACACATGACACTATGGCATACACTATGACAGTCAACAGTGGCATATAACACGAGTGGAACACAAATGACATACCACACTGATCTGAATCTGTACTACGACACAACCATGAAGTGTCACACAGCGTCCAGGGGGAAATCAAAATAACTGACCCTATATAATTATTCTTAAAGCCACTGATGTCTCAGTATACAGTGGTTGATGGCTGTTAACATTATCCTATTCAGCAGACGATACAGGTTTCCATTTCGAGCCAATGACTTGTCTCCCTTTTCATCCTTTAGAGTTTCATTCAAATAAAGAGCATTTATATTGGAGAAAATGTGTCCCGCAGGTGGCACTTTTGTCCTGTTGTGTGATAAGACAAGCGATAATTCAACCTCCAAAACGACAAAGTGTGTTTCCCTCCTGTGTGTTCAGTTTCCTACAAACAGATTTGGTGCAAGCGTCTGATCAAATAATGAATTGTTTCATTAATTTATCTTTTAGGGGAATCATACTTTGTGATGAATGTATGGGTATCCAGCCAGGTTTAGCATGTGTTCAGAGATGAGTGATAACATTCCACCTCACCAAAGAAGAGGAAATAACTAAATAAAAGCATTAGATTGAATTTCTTTGCTCCTCAAAGGTTCCTTTCTGCCCTGGCATTTTGCTCACTGTGGCTTGTTTAGCTTCCAGGCATCTTTAGGCTGGGCTATTTTTAGAGCAGGCAATTTTCCGCCAAGCCTGTCGTAGTCGAGGTGAGAGTGTGAGATTCTCTGCTCTTTGTCAGACAACTGAGCGCAGGCTCTCTCAGCAGGAAGTCGTGAATTGAATCATCAGATAGGAGCTGTGTATGTTCAATGGTTCGCCGCTAAATGTGTATCATGTAAGAGGAAGCTGAGAGAAAACACAGCAGGCTGGAGTAAACACAAACATGCTGCGATTTCATCTGATATTCTGAAAAGAGAGATTTCACTCAGATTCAAAGAGAAAGCTGGGAAAGCACTTCAAGCACAGATATGCCAAATACTCTGGACAGCGTTACATGTGGCTGACTCATCCTCTCTCTGGCTTCAGAGGACACAAACTGGTTTGGTCATTGTGGACCAAGATGGCTGCCAGCCAAACAGATGGGTAGCCAGTGGGCCAAAAGACCAGTGTTGGACCAATATACACAGATACATTTGCTCATGTGAATTACACTTAATTATACCTTGACTTTTCTTTTTTTCTGTCTGTTCTCTGTAATCTGGGAACCTGATGACATCACTAAAGTACCGTAGGTCTAACGGGATGACTGAATGCGCAGAAACAAACAGATGCTTTTCCTTTGGTACAGACTGCAGACATGTTGGTGTGTGTCTGTAATGAACTGTGCTGATATCACTGCCATGTCATGCATGCACGACACAGGTGAAGGCTTCAGGCCCCATCATCAGGGCACACTGACCCTCTCTCAGCTCCTGCACACTGTGACCAGCTGTTTTTATAAAAGCCAAAGAATGATGTATTATCTAGTTGACATCTCTGCAGTAAAGCAAATTCGCTACTCGCTTGATGTCAGGACTATCTGAGTCAAAGAAATTTATTTTCCATCAGTGACAATTCATGTGCCTGCAAAACTATCATTTTTTTTTTATTGCTTTGTCTTTTATTCTTCTATTTCATATATAAGAATATAATCAATAGAAAAAAGGGTGAAAAAAGAAGCATTGAATGTAGGACTGCCAGTGTGCCACTAATGCTTCAGTGAGGTTTTTCAAAGTTTAAATTGATCATTTTCTGATAAACTGAACAATAGAATGTAAAATTCCCCATGATCATAGTCCAGATGTAAGCAAAGCTGTTAAAGATTTTTTTTTAATGAATGTTAGAATGTTCTTTCTATATTAAATGAGTACTTATTTGGGGACTTCACTAAATCATGTGTAATATATTGTGTGATATTTTTGCTGTTATACTGATCTTTACTATACTTTATACCAGTGTGAATAGACATGAATCCATGTCCAATTTATGTAAATTGTGTCCTTCTGTCTTTGTGTCTTTTATTCATAGTTTATTAAGTCTATCTTTATGGTTATACTATTTACAAATAAAGGTTGAGTGGAGAATGTAAAAGTACGGCGGGTCAGAGTTTAAGCAGGTTGGCTCTGTAAACTGTGATGGATGTTGTCATAAAGTGTCACCTTGCTCGTCTCTTTCAGACACGTTTCACTTTGTCTGTCTCAATCTGTCTGATCATCTCACTTCTTCTTGACCCCTTTTTAGCGATGTCAGCATGTTCCCACATCTCACCAATTAACTCAGTGACTACATGGTATCATAACTGAATGATGCACAAAAGATTAAAACAAAAGAAAGGAATGGTTATTCTCTTTATCTGACCAAGGAGCTGTCCAATACATCAGACCAACATGTAGAAATATACAGACACAAGGCTCATCTGCTATATTAAGTTCCACTGCTTGTTGTTTCTTCATATGCAGAAAGTGAATCTTCCAATCATGTGACCTCAGAGAAACACACATATTCAATACCAAAACTACCAGCTTCTCTACTCTGTCAGTATCTGTATTGGTATCATAGAATAATCAATGAGTTTACCTTAAACTTTAAACCTAAGTGCTTTGATGCCTATCAGTCTATCAGCAAAATTAATTAAAGTGAACTAAGTCTGGTGGGCTAACATGATAGTGTAAAATCACAATGTGATGTAGAAGATGGAGAGACAGGGAAGAAAGACAGATGACTGTCATGTAACAAAAAAAAGAACACAACCTTGAATCTAAAATATGACAAACGTCTCATACTCTCAAGTTCACTGTCAATATAGCGTTTTTTATAGAGTTTAATTTCTGCTAGTTTAGTCAAAGTTTAACACATATTTTATCTCTGCACAGTAACTGAACTATAGTACGATACTACTGATGAGATGACAACAGACATGAACAATATAACATCTCACCATTATTATAGACCTGTTAACCACACACCATTACTGTGCTCTACATGTTCTAAGGTACAGCATGGTCCCCCACAGAGGTTCACTTAGTTTTATTTCACAGTTTGTGCCAAACTAGCAGACACTTGTCGTCTATGAGCTAGTTGGTTTGGAGGGATGACACCCTACACCGTCTGCCTGAAGGTAGCAACCCAGATACACTAAATATCCCTTTCCTCACCATCTTACTGGACATATTACAGCTTGTCTTAATTATTTATGACAATGAAAAATATCAGGCCATCAAACAGTTAAACTGCTCTCCACACAGGAGCGATGGCAGAGGGTCCATGTGTTTGTCCACTTTACACTGTCTCAGTTTATACATGAAGTAAAAACTTGTTCCTGAATGGATCATCTCTGTGATTGTTGTTCCTAAATATTTGGGGTTGTCTACCACTTTAATATCCTCCATCGATCCTCATTGTTGGTGGGTGCTGTCAGCAGTCTTAGTCAGAGTCAAAGATGATTCCTTCAGTGTTCGGCTGGAGAAAACTTAACCTAAACCAACCAATAAACTCATCTACTCATACACACTCAGTCCATCTGATGATGTTACTACTATTACTCCTAACTGCAGTAATCTCTCCATCATAATATGATCTAAAATCCGAATGAAGAAAAAAAATAAAAAAAGCACACAAGCATATTGTTGAATGTGAAATTTCTGTGGCCTTAATGAGGCAGGAGCAGCCAGTTGTATCTGACATAAAAGGAAAGGTAGAGCAGATATGTTGTCCAGAGATTTGGCACAGCTCTGACTTTAAACCACTTCATAGTTTGTTGCCTTTTTTTACTGTGACATTGGATCCATTCCAGCAGCCAGTGCAGGAAGGCCTGGAGGCGCTCCTTGATGTAAATGCACCAACTCTGTTCGCCTTCATCATCCGTCTCCTGCAGCAGCAGCAGCAGTGTGTGTGTGTGGGTGTAGGTGTGTCATTAAAATGTAGACACTGCTACTGATGCTGGTATTGTGTCAGAACAGAAGAAGAACTGTGCACTGCGGTCAGTGATGGAGTGAGAGCAAAGAAACATTTTATCCACACATGATCTTTATGTACAGTCTGATAAACCAGAGTCAGACCACCATGGATATCTTCTCAACATGACATCTCAGCAGGTGAAACCACCCACGATGCATAGTGCCAAGCAGCTGAGTGTGTCATATTCTGCTGACACCTGTCACTTTACATGTAATGTAACTTTTAAAGGTGTTCTGCAAATCATCAAATGTCCGGAATTTCTGCTAAATAGGCTCATATCCTACTGACTGATTGCCAAATATGGTTTGTATGTTTAATAATCGTTGCCTGTATTATTTTTATTCATTGTTTTTCTTACCAAAGCTCAGGGCTGCACATCCTCTGTCTGACCTGTTAGGTCCTCATAAGTCAATAGCTCAGGTGTATAATAATGTATAATAATATATTGTATAACAATAATAAGACCACCTGTTATGACGAGCATCAGGGCAGCATTACACCTCTTCCCAAACAAATGATCTTATCCTATCTAACTATCTCATCATGGACACAGTTTGGATGTTTTAGATATTTTTGGCTCACTGGAATGTCAAAATGTCTGCTGTGTCATCAGTCCACTTCCTTTTTGTTTTTACTGTATTCAGTGTGACATCATTCACGTGTTAGATGGGTTATGTAATGGAGGATGTCAAAGAAGCAATGCAGCTTATCATTACTGGTTCATTTTACTATCCTGCTCTCGTCCAAATGAGCTGTCAGGTTCTGCCTGAATCCATGAGAATGCAGGATTAACTTTGTCTAAAAATATTGGCTCAAGTGTCCATTTAGATCACTGAAGATGGAAGCTGCCTATGGTAAAACAACAATAGTAACCTTATGGGTGTTTAAAGAACCATTTTGGTCTAAAGCTGGTTTAAGTATGATTTACTTCATGCAGACATACAGTACTGTACATACCTAGACTTTATTCATGGCATGGAAAGGTGTGTGTTCTGAGTGCAGGTGTGTGTGTTGTGCTGCACTGACCTGTGAAGCGATATACTTCTCCAGAGGACTCTCCATCCGGCCCATGTTCAGCATGGCTGTGTTAGGCCGCTGCTCTGCTGGTGACTCCTCGCCCAGCAGTAACTTGCCTTTGAAGTTATGGACCACACACACCACCTACAACAAACACACACATATGTTCGATACACACTGGTCTTCCAGCAGAGCACACATATGTGTGTGTAAGTGAATTTCAGTGGCTGATAGAGATTCCTGAGTGCTTGGTTGGATTAATAGACTAACCCAAGTATGTAGGCCACATATGTGTGTATTGACTTTTTCCTGGGGGTGCTGTAGCTATGATGGATGTTGGTGTTGCATGAGCTCCTCTAATAAGGAGCAAAATGTAGCTTGAAATGAAATAACCAATTTCAAGTTGGCTGAGCAGAGAAGAGATAGAGAAGCTCTGAGAGCCGAGTCCTGTGCAGGCCGTTATAGCCTACGGAGCAGTGCAGGCTGGGAACTCTGAACCTGACTTCTGAAAGCTTTTAACTGCTTGCCGTGATCCAAAGAGACCAGAAAACAAAAAGAATGAGCTAAAACTCACAGTGCAGCAACGCAGAGTCAGGTCATCACTACGAGACGGTGTCACATTATTTTCACATTGTCATTTGATGCATTGTTATAGCTACTTTAAGTAATGTCTGTTTGTCATTCAGAGAGCAGCAGTGCGTTTAAAATGTCGTTATAATAAAGGATGAAGAGTGTTTTGTCTCGTTTCACAGGCTGCATTATTGTTAAGTGGCGCTTACGGTAAATCCTCACATAGGTTTCATAATTGAACAAGATCAGAAAATGATTTGTGCTGCTTGTTTTATAATCCATAACACGTTCAATGTCAGGATGTTAAGTCACAACTCTCCTTTCATTTCTCTGAGCTCACACACTGAATGTAAAGTGTTACTGGATGTTTTTTTCATTTATCAATATAAAGGGTCAGATCACTACTAATTCATGAGGTGTGGCATTCATATACAGTACAGATCGGATAAGGAAAGTGTAAAATCACGTGTTGTTATAGGTGTATGTTTTGTAGGCTTCTAATGAAGTGCCTGTTAAACACTCACATCTAATTTAAGAACAAACTATTGAGAAGAATGACAAAATGACAAAGACAAACTTCGATCACTAAAATAGAAACATTTGACACCAGAACTGAACCAGCACAACAAGGACTGACAGACGGAGTGCGGCCCTCATCAGGTCAAAGACTACAGTTAAGATCATGATGAAGATGATGATGACTACTTCAATATAAACAACTTTTCAATATTTGAACTTGATAAAAACTTGAATGGATTATTTTAGTTTTTCTTTTTTTTGTGACTCAAAATTTGAACTGTCATCAAAGCTCAGATCAGCCCCAGTCACATGATCAGACTTCCCTTTTGATGAATGAATGCTGGTTGAGTGGACATATCAGCACAAGACTGCCAGGGAGGATCAGACCTCAAAAAGATTTTTTCCAGGGTGGATATTGTTTTTGGCTGTGTGGGAGCATTTTTGGATGTGAGATGAATTGTGCAGAGCTGCACTGTTAAGAGAACTATATAAAGAAAAAAAACTTAAGAATAATATTATCAATTACCTTGCCCTATTTGTCTGGTGCCATCTGCTCTAATGGGTTTTAATAATTATAATTGTATTTTACCATAACAAAGACAATAAAACAAAGTGGAAAAACAAAGCCTAATAACAGTTTCAATCAAATTTCTTAATTTCTAAAGAAATTTTGAGTGTGCCTGACTCCGGCCCAGTCGCCCCCATACATTATTACTGACACTACTCAGCAAATTCAGTATTAATACAAGCTGTGTCATCATTAGAGTTGTCACGATACCAAAATGAGTAACCACGATACTATACCAGACAAAGTATCGCGGTTCCGGGTATTATCGCGATACTGCTGCCTTTTTTTATTTTTATCATTTTTATAAACTTCAATGTATTTGTACAAGTTAGTTTGAAACAACGACGTTTGTTTTTTAAGTAAAATTAGTGTTGCTACTGACGAAGACTCCACGGCAGACTCGCTGCTCGGGCCCAGTGCTTCTGCCACGGTGAGTGTGTTGTCTCGTGTCTGGGCGAGACAGAACTTTAGCTTGTTGTTTGTTTTGAAGCGAGTTTCTATCGAAGCGGAGCAGAAACACACGAACAGCCAATCAGCTAACAGACGGGCGGACCCAGCGTGCGGAAACAGCCTATCATATCCCTGGACGTCACCAGTAACAGGCAAACAGCCAATCATTCAGCAGCTGTGTAGTTAGGTTGCGGTTCCACGTTGGTTTGTTTACAAAGGAGTAGCATGCAGTGAGAAGCCGGGAGGAGAGCAGAGGCGGCCGCTATGTAGCGGAGACTGGCACCGGTAGTATAGTAATCCACGGTAGTACCGTCGTGTAAAATTTCTAGTATAGTAGCGACGGTTATAATTTGGCACCGGTGGCCAGGTGAAGCCCACCAATCAGAGCAGAGCAATCAACCGCAGCTGCTCCTGTGACATTTGACACCGCTGAGAGAGAGAAAAAACGCTGAAAGTACCCCTCGAACAGGAAGGATTTCTGGCCGAACCGTATTTCCAATGATTGAACCGGCTTCACTTTTAGCATCTTAAGCCCTTCCTGAATGTCTACATAGGTATTTTGTGTCAGTTAAATGAAGAAATGTGTTCTTTAGAGTGATTCAAAGAAACGTTACTTCTGCTTTCCTCCAGAAATGTTTCTGTCTTTTTAACATGGCAGTCTATGAGGCTGTGGATGGGTGTTTTTCTGGTGCATCTCCCACGCCAAAAGCATAAGTGTGACAGCTTCAGCAGTGTTATCACTGCGATCACCACAAATTTCTCTACATTTCTATGTATAAATTATTTCTATAGAGTAAAATTTGTGGCCTCGAGTGCAGTTTACAAATTAATTTTTTGACAGTTTTTTCTCTCCCTCTCCACTCTAGCGATGATGTCACCAACTGTTGTACACGAACATTCTACCAATACACACCCATTATTTTTTGCCGTGGCTTTTGCTGATTTTTCAGCAAACCGCGAAATGCTTAGAAAAGTCAGCAGTCGATTGCCGGCTGAGACACACAGTTTGATACCTTTTTTGTGTATTTGCGACAAAAACTGCGGGAGGAGTAGCATGCCAAAAAAAGGGTGTAGGATAGTACATAGCGTGCTCTTTTAGGCACACTCAATTATAAAGATCCAGGTAGCAGCAATGTGTTTCTGTCTTGGTTTTTTTCCACTTTTTTTTTTTCACTATTAGAAAGGTCTGTTTATGAGTTTAATTTCCAAACGCTAAAACCACATTGTTATGCACCACAAGGCATCTGCAAGTCCATTAAAAGCTTTATTGCTCCCAATGTATCAGCTGTCTCTGGTGGAGATCATTTGCACATATAAAATAGCATTCCTGCAAAGCCATGAGTGGAACAGTCTTTGCTCTTTGATTTACTGTTCTCTGTGATTAGGAGAGGAGATTAGAAGACAAAAAGATTAGATGAGACAAGGAGAGGAAACAGGGAGAAAGGAGGCAAGTGAAGGAGTGAAGGAGAGGAAGAGGTCAGTTTTTTTTTGGTACTGACAAACAGAAAGACGACAGATCTCACTCTGTCCATCACTAATGGCACTATAGTTTTTTAACCAGGCCAACGTTAATGGAGCTCAGTGTGAAGAGGCCTCATCACAGAGCCTCTGTCTCCCTAAGCAAAGAATGTGCCGGCCTTTCTGTGTCAAACACAAGAGGAAGAAAGAGCATGTGAAAGGGGGAAAAAAGGGGAGAGCTGCTGCTAGGAAACATGCTATATCTGGAGGCCACTCATTATCTCTGTGTATTTCATGAAAGCACAGCTGTGAGAGAAAGACAAGTCTTGATGTATAGTTTTTCATGAAAGAACACGGGCTACCTAAAAAGCATGTGCATGCAACATGTAACCGCTGACATTTCATGTGTCCATCATAGAACAGTGCATCTGTACTCTGAAGCACTGCAGGATGCTTTTAGCTGCACTGTAATAGTTGATATTTAGCATGCAGTTAAAATATGCAGTATATGGTCATTTCTACAGAGCTAATTAGTGTTCTTCAGTACAACAACGGAGTCATTTCACACTCACCACCCCACTGCTTCCAGAAATACTTTTTTTATTCACTGATTACTTTCACAACAAGATACATTTTTTTTCTCATTTATGTCTTTGTTTGATAGATAGGAAAACAAGGGGCAAGAGAGAGGCGGCAATGAAAAGCCACAGGCTGGAATCAAAGCCAAGCCCCTGCAGTAAAATGCTGTAGTACCATAATACCTGCAAAAGCACTGAGATGCTCGTCATCCTCAGCTGTACTCTGTGTTCAGTGCTAATTAGCAAATGCTAGCATGCTAAATTAAGATGGTGAGCATGACAAGCATTCAAGCATTGATTTTTTTTCAAGCATTATTTATTCTATAGATACCGTATTTTCCAGGCTATAGAGCACACTTGAATATAAGCCGCACTCACTTTTTAGTTTTTTTTTTTTAAATTAAAAATTACATAAGCTATAAGCCGCCGATATCCAGGTTGAGAAATGAGATATTTACCAGATACACAGAAAGATTTTGTACCGTAAATGTTTATTTATATACCTGAACTGATTGTTTCCGAACATAAAGTGCTCACCATGGATTCATTAACGCCAAGCTTACGTGCAGCAGCTCTATTTCCTTCCTGGATAGGAAAAAAGTAGCGGCTTATAGTCCAGAATATAGACGGTAATTTGATACATTATTAACAACTTACAACAACCATGTTCTTGGACCATTTTCTTGGACATCAACTGAGAATTGACATGACCTGTGTCTCTGTGCTGTAGTACTTTCAAGTGATCTACAGCACCATCATGTAAGTCATTATCACACAACATACAGCTGTCCTACACAAACATAAAGCACTACTTGTGACCTTTGTGGGTGTGAATCTCACCAGGAAAGTGGCGATGGCAGTGCCGATGACAAAGCCGGCGATGACGTCTGACCAGTGGTTGCGGTATTCAGCCACACGGTTCAGACCGGTGAGGAAAGCCAGACACATGAGGCCAAGAGACAGCACGGGCTTGGCAAGACGAGTGCCCTTTGCCTGTACCGTGCACGTCACATACATCTGGCAGGGAAGAGAGAGACACAAGAATTAGATCACCTGAACTTTTGGAAAATCACTTGTTCCAGTTAAGAAACATTAGAAGTTGATTGTTCAGAGTGCTGTCTTTTACTTTCTCCTCCGCCCACAGTACTACAGTAGAAGAAGATCTAGGTTAACGGACGTTCCAAACAGGTTTTGTATTGTTGAATAGCAGCAAAACAAGTAGCCTTACCCTCCATTAAAGAACTTGAACTCATCTGATTTTTTTATTGTCAAAGGTATATGTAGCTCATCGTCATAGTTATTTGAATAATAGAGTGAACATCAAATGAAACGTACGAAAGCACAGTGTATGAATGTTGTCTGTTTCTATTGGATCTCTGCGTAACTGTTTGCCATTATTACTTTTGTAAGGTGACAATATGCCAGACGTGTTTTCAGCCAGTCTGCTGCCCCCAAGTAACTAAAAAAAATCAAATAATGCCACTTTAAATAAAGTCTGCATGTAAAGGCTGGACTGTATTAAAGGTCCAGTGTGTAGGATTCAATGCTATCTAGCAGTGCCTCACATGTTCCTGCTTAACATGAAGGGAAAACAAAATGTGCAGTATGTAGAGCCAGAGTTTAGTATTTTGTTCTTGGTGGTTCAACTAAGCAGTCTACTGAGGATGAGGAGGACCTGCTGTGTTGTAGATATGAAAGGCATATTAAGGTAATAAAAAAAATATTTTTGTCATATGATAAGAGTGGACACAATAAGTGTTCTTAGTTGAACCAATTCTGACCCTAATGACACACAAGATTTCAAAATCTGTGGTTTATAAACAGGTTAAAGGTTAAGGGTTAAATTTTGTGTTAAAGTTAGTGCTGAAATAGTGAAGGTGTATGGGCTTATTGGTTTAACAGGTGATGTGAAAATGTGGCTGTTTTGCTTATTAAAGCTGTGTCAGTGTGTAAATGACTGCAGGAAGTAGAAGCTGTCATGTGATGTCAGGAAACGATACTTGTAGCGCATGTCTCAGAGATGTTTATGAGGATAAAAACTTTTCCACATTCAAAATGTTCCCCTGACATGAAACTGCTGGAAATGTGCATTATTTCAGTTTGACTTCTAAAAATACTCTGAAATGTGCTCCCTGTGCTTCTAATGTTTTATTAAAATGTGGTGAAATGCCACCAGACAGCAGTGACTGTGTGTAAATATGAGCTGATAAGTTAAGTCTCTCCTCAGGGCATCTTTTCTATTTCCTCCCTGTATTTAGAGATTTGCTGGCTTCTTCCACTGAAACTACAGGAGGAAAAAAAAGAAAAGGGTGTGAAAGAAATAAGGAAACAGATAGATAGAAGAGAGGAGGAATGACAGAAAAGAAAAAAAGAAAGTAGAGGAAATGATGATACCCAGAGGGAGAAAGAAATAATAAAAAAAATAAGGTGACAAGAAAGAAGAGGAGAGAAGAAGGTGACAAGCAAAGGAAGGATAGGAGACGAGGAGAGAGGTGATATAAGGATAGATGGGCAAGAGAGAGGCGAGAAGACACAACAGAAGAAAAACTGATTTGAAACTGAATAATATTATAATTCTGCTGTTAGTCAGCAGAGAATGGATTTTAGGGGAAATGTGATCAGCATAAGAAGGCAACACTTCATTAAAACTGTTCATACTGAGTCTATCTGCAGAATGTTCACTAACAACAGATTTCATTTGTTTACATCATACCCATACCCAACCCAGGACTTGATGCTTAATTATAAACATCAACATTATTCATCTTTTTATGGTTCGGTTTAGGGAATTCAAACCACCTCTGCTATCACACATATTGAATTGGCTAACTACACTACTACTGAAGTATACATACACTGTGCAGCCAAGTCACCAAGACAAATAAACACACATATAGAAGTTAATGACAATGAATCAACCTTAAATAATAAAAAAGCAAATAATGAAATAAAATTTTAAAGGATCAGTAATCTATCTATGCATGCACACACCATCCATCTGATTTCATCCTGACTCCACCTGACTCCATCTGACTCCATCTACAACTAAGAAAAAATAAATGTAGCAGAGAGTCAAGAGGAGAAATAGAGCCTGCAGCATCCTCCTCCTCTTCTCTCCTCTCCTCTCCTCTCCTCTCCTCTCCTGACCATCTGGGTTTTCACATGAACTGCAGTAAATAATACATCATTATCATAAAGCCTGCTCACTAATCTCTGAGGTTATATTGCACTGTAATATCACCTCATTATTATTGTTTCTGTTTCCCATCAAGTGGCTGTCTGAAGCTAAAAATATTCAAAGTATAGCGTATATTAGATTTTTAGCTCAAATCACTTTTGTTGCTGCGATTGCTGACCATCAAACACTTTGAATTGAAATGAATAAGCATATTAACTATGCGTTTTAACGTTCTGCCCATTGTATCAGTGTTTTCCAAACGGGCTGACAGGCTGCACAGCTGGATCAGGGACTACACTTGCTGGCAGAATTAAACATGAAATAAAAAATTTAAAAACACTGTATACCATGTTTATGTAAATATATGTATTCTTCCTGCTGGCTCGCTGGGACACTGTCATGGCTTAGTGAACACAGAAATAGAACTGAGCCATTGCTAATGTTATTATTCAAACCTGTGCTTTTCAACGTCTGGACATCTGCTTACAATCTTGTTTTTATTCTTTCTGCCATATGCACACTCAGTTGTTGTTTTCTACATGCTGATCTCAATATTTCATACAGATATATAGGTTTATTATATTTATGGTGAGAATAACAAATAAAACTTGAAGTGATCCTGACCAGTCTGTCACACCCTCAACAACAGGAGACCTGTTCAGAATGTGAAGAGGACTTGTATTTGACAGTTCATATGGCTCTTTTTTTTTCTTGTTTCGGCTATTTTTGCATCAGTATGTGTTAATATGAAATCTTGTTCTAACCTCTGAGGACCTTTGATCAGACTTGAACAGTGCAAACTGCTTCAGTAAGAAAGACTAATGGAAGTGCATTTAGCACAAGCAGACAATGTGTTTTAGCAGCTACAAGAACCATGTGATACATTATTATCCAAGCTGGCCTCATTTAGAGTTATAATATCAAACTTGGAGAAGATGGAGGAAGGTGGAGCAGAGAGAGAGAAAGAGACACATACAGAGCAGGGGAAGCATGTCTATGTTTGCTTCTTAATACTAATCTGTTGTGTTGAGGCAGCAGACAGCTTCTGAGGGCCTAATTGTATTTTTCATAAGAGTGTGCAATGTCCTCCAAGGCCAGATCAAATGCTTCAATTTCTCTCTCTGCAGTTCATTTATTCTTCATCTCATTTGGTTATTCGGGACAGAAATATCCTGTTTTTCTACTCGCACGGGGAGACAGCTACATGGCTGAGTGGTTTGAGAGAGCATTCTACAAGGGTGTGTGTTTTTCTGTAGTGTTTACATTTTCATAACTCTTAATTAATCAGCACATCCTGCTGAAAAAGGCTCAGGTGCTGTAGTAACCTACATTTCTTTAAGTGGGCCCTTGACACACGACGCCCTGCAGGGCCTTAACTCCCTGTCCTTGTGTACTGGAATACTTCTGTAAACTGCCGTTTGCTGATTTTCCTCACTGGAGACACAATGAGCTCTATTTTCAGGAATCAGTGGTTGGAGTACAGAGGTTCTAAAATGTCCTGCCCAGGATAAATATCAGTCACCAGGGTTTTCATTAGAACTGTATCACAATGATTCACACATGGTAACTTTACTTTTCATTGTCTCATTAGTTTCCATCTGCGTCTTGTTATCCTGCCTTCACTTGTGTGTTCTGTGCTCTCAGTGTCAGTTCATCATTGTGCTGCGTGGAGTGTTCAGCTGTGTTTGGCCCTTGTGTTTATGGATCTAAACTTTTCTGACCTTTGCCTGCCTACCAGCTTGGAAGTCTTGTGTTCTGTGCTCTTAAATTTGAGCCTTGTTTGCACAAAGGTGACACAATAAGCATCTGCAGTTAACTACCACCACTGGAATAAGTAGAATTTAAAATGTGGCCCAGTTTTCTGTATCTCATTTTTAATTCTGAAAGTATCAGAGCAAAGCTAAGGCAGCAGAGGCTGTGAGTGTGGTGCTGAATTGGCAGTGTCACGACCTCAACTGTGCCACACCAAACCAGTGCATGCAGGTAAGGTAATCAAGAAAGTACCAGCTTCACCTGCAGCCAAACATCTTCTTCTAAACACTGCCAGATAAAGATTTAGCACTCCAATGATCAGTGACCTCTGCTATTGTTGCTGCTTTTACAGTTTTCCTCATAACATCATGATGAGAAAGTCAGCCAAGCCTCAGTACATGATGATGTCATCAACATTGTCAGCATTCATTTTTTCCAGTGAGTGAGCTGAAGACGAGCTCTGCTCTAAATGTCTCTGTCACAGTGTGTGTGCACGTAATGCTAGTTGACCTTTGTCGGTGTGTCCGTGACTCTCTCTGCAGTGGTTGGATAAACTTCTCACTACAGGCTTTGTTCTCCTTCATTCCTGATTAATCGCTTCATTAAAGCAGACTTCTGAACACAGCCTCTGCCCCATATGCGGCGTATCACGTCCCTGCTCTGCAGTTGTGATCCGTGTTACTTTGACAACATTAGGTTAAATTGCTTGTGTTGTGTTCAGTGTGTGTGTGTGTGTGAGTGAGTGTGTGTGTATGTGTATGGTCGTCCTTCACTGGGTCAAGGTGATTTGTCCCTGTGTGTTGCATGTGCTGTCACATACTTTTATTTAAACTCAGATGCACAGAAACACCTGTTAGTTGTCCTGTCCAAAACACACACACACACACACACACACACACACACACACACACACACACACCTATACACATGCACACTTATGCCAGCACACTATACTAAAACACCTTAACCGCGTCACCTACGCCTGCATAAAGACTGAAAAATACACATGCGTACAGGCGTATTGCAAGTAAACTAAATAAAGAAGGGTGATGGGTGATAAGTGTCATGCCACGTGCCTCGTCTCAATGTACAAATAATTATTTACTTCATTATTTACCACCTGCTTCGCTTTACAATTCAAGCAGTCCATGTATTACCAAGAGAGACCGATGTGACAGTTGTTGTGGAAGTTTTCCTCTGCTGCTGGTGAAGAATGAAAGAGAGACTTCTGCCGGCTTTGCAAAGAAAAGGTCAGTCAACACGCGAGCGGTCAAGATGAAGAAAGACCCCGAATATGGGTATACCTAGATGTTTATACCTGAGGGGCGTCTCTGAATTGTTCAAGGAGACGGCCCCTAGGGCGGCCCCTATACCTGATTGGCCCCTCTCACATCCCTTTGTCTGATCAAGGATACGCCCGTCAGAGCGCCCCCCTTCTGTCTGTTTGCAAGTATTGGTGCCGGCCCCCTGCTGTGATTGCCCCACACCTGGCGTGTCCTGCAGGATCTTGCATTTAGCTGCAAAGTTTGAGTCTAGGTGTCACAGTTCACAAAGACAAAAGGGGCTGGATGCCTTTTGTCCAAGGTGGGGGGGGGGGCTATGCATCACTACCTACACAGACAAAAGGGCTGGCGTCCTGAGTGAAGAAGGGAGAGGCTGTGTGTCTGTGATTGAAACATTAAATTTGCTATTACACAGTTTAGGCTATTTTAGTCACACATGCACACGTTAAGGTGTCTGAAGCGTTGGCTTTAGTACAATAGTGACATACGTTAACGCCTATAGCGTGTGAACGCCTATAACGGGATGTTGAGGTGTATCAGGGACTGTACCATTTAGAGTTGCACGATACCCACGGTATACCCGGTACCCCGCGGTGCCAAATCATAACCGTCGCTACTATACTAGAAATTTTACACGACGGTACTACCGTGGATTACTATACTACCGGTGCCAGTCTCCGCTACATAGCGGCCGCCTCTGCTCTCCTCCCGGCTTCTCACTGCATGCTACTCCTTTGTAAACAAACCAACATGGAACCGCAACCAAACTACACAGCTGCTGAATGATTGGCTGTTTGCCTGTTACTGGTGACGTCCAGGGATATGATAGGCTGTTTCCGCACGCTGGGTCCGCCCATCTGTTAGCTGATTGGCTGTTCGTGTGTTTCTGCCGGCAAGAACGAACTCCGCGAAGACAGCTCCGCTTCGATAGAAACTCGCTTCAAAACAAACAACAAGCTAAAGTTCTGTCTCGCCCAGACAGGAGACAACACACTCACCATGGCAGAAGCACCGGGCCCGAGCAGCGAGTCTGCCGTGGGGTCTTCGTCAGTGGCAACACTAATTTTGCTTAAAAAACAAACGTCGTTGTTTCAAACTAACTTGTACAAATACATTGCAGTTTATAAAAATAATAATAAAAAAAAAAGGCCGCAGTATCGCGATAATACCCGGAACCGCGATACTTTGTCTGGTATAGTATCGTGGTTACTCATTTTGGTATCGTGACAACTCTAGTACCATTGCTCAGGCGCTAAACTGACGAAGAGGCTGTGAGGATTTACGCACGAGGTACACTTATTGACAGTTCCCACTGCGCAATGAGACGTTGAAATGACGTATATTTAACGTCATTTCTCGACGTCGAAATCAGGTCGCCTGAAGGTGCAGAATGAAAGTTCTTTTTACGTCTTTTTCGGACGTCATATAGACGTCCGATTCTGACGTCCTGCCGACCTCCATTGCGGACGTTCACCTGACGTACAAATTCAGTCTGAATTGGACGTCGAAATCAGGTCGGATGGACGTGCAGAATGAAAGTTTTTTTTACGTCTTTTTCGGACGTCATGCCGACCTCCAGTTTGGACGTTCACCTGACGCACAAATTAAGTCGAAATTGGACGTCGAAATCAGGTCGCCTGAAGGTGCAGAATGAAAGGTTTTTTTACGTCTTTTTCGGACGTCATATGGAGGTCCGATTCTGACGTCCTGCCGACCTCCAGTTTAGACGTTCACCTGACGTACATATTCAGTCTAAATTGGACGTCGAAATCAGGTCGGATAGAGGTGCAGAATGAAAGGTTTTTTTACGTCTTTTTCGGACGTCATGCCGACCTCCATTGCGGACGTTCACCTGACGTACATATTCAGTCTGAATTGGACGTCGAAATCAGGTCGGATGGACGTGCAGAATGAAAGGTTTTTTTACGTCTTTTTCGGACGTCATATGGAGGTCTGATTCTGACGTCCTGCCGACCTCCAGTGCGGACGTTCACCTGACGTACATATTCAGTCTAAATTGCACGTCCATAATGTTCTGTAAAACTACAGGTGTTTACCCCTCGAAAAAAAACTTGTTTTGCTTAAAAAATAACATTAAAACAATAAAGAAAATTACAGTTTGTGCCATGAAATACAAAAGGATTAACTGTAAATTTAAGTGTGCAAATTTACTTGGTAAAATTGTCAATCGATTAGAGCAGAAAAACAATAAGTTACCATTTTTGTCTAATGGTGAAAACATGGGAAACTATAAGCACATTGTACATAAAACATCCAAAAACCAAACTTTTTCATTGTAATTTTTCATTTAATGAACACTTGTGAGGCTGTACAAACTTATCACAACACTGTGTACACACCGAATACACAGAACTACATGAAATTGACATAAATGCACAGTAATAAGAACTTTCTAACAGATGTGGGCAGCACTGTATCTTTTCTGAAATAGCAAGTAAAAGCTAAAATGCTACTGACTGTTCTTGCTGTTCAGATCTTTTAACTTGTAACAGTAAAATCACCACAGGTTCATTAAGCCGTGACAGTGGTGCAGCATAAAACCAGAACCCTGCTTTTTGTTTGTTATCAGTGTTATCTGCTATTTATATATACATACATATAAAAAAAGTCTCCAACATAAACAACCACCTCACCTCATTTGCAAGGCTGTACATGAAGATGGAAAAAATGTACACATCTTACACTGTGTACACTCAACTCAACTACATACTGCAACATTACAACAACATTACACCTCACATCACATGACTCACGAAGTATGGTCCACTCAAGTCCACTCATGGTCTGCAAGGTCAGCGATGAGTGTGAGGACTCCTGGGTTCACAGCAAAGACATCCTCCTTTTGCTGTGCTCAACTTTCGTTCCTCTCTCCGGATTTATTGAAAAGAAACACCTTGAAGGAAAGAAGAAAGGATAAATATTACAGGGTCTAATATGTTTTTAAATATCTTAACAGAAAGATACCACAAGATCCAGCTTCGTGGTGGACACAGAGTTGGACTCTGTGGCAGAGAGGATGACACTTTACACAGAACGTTCACCAGACAGAGGAGTGTGTTCAGTGACAGGCTTTTGCCCCTATCCTGCTGCACAAACAGACTGAAGAACTCTTCTGTCCCCGTGACCATAAAAAATATACACTATAACACTGCTCAGCGACAGCATAGAAACAATAACACAAAACATTTGCAGTTTGTATTGGCACTGTTTCAATTATGTACATTTATATTTGGCACAATTTTTATTTCAATTTCAAATGTCTTTTGTATTTATTCTATTTCTGTATCTAATAACATTAGAATCTATATGGTGAATATTTTCTTTATCTTGCTGGTCAATATAGTATGTATGTGTGTATGTATGTATGTATCTATGAATTACCTCCGGAGGAACTCCAGTGTTGATCGCAGTCCCACTGGGTAGTGTATATTGAAGCAATAGTAACTGCCAAACATCAGGCAGATGGCACAGGGGAAGGCAGTGATGTGGTCGTTGACAATCTTCTGATCAATGCTCAACATGAAGCAGTCAGCAGTGAAGCAAGAGGACCCTGAGAATAAACAACGTGAACAAATATATATTACAGATCTGTGCATCTGTGTCAACCATTTAACTACATTGTAAACTTGGTTCAGACATACCACACACAATAAGGCAGGTTGTTGCTGGCACAGCCTCCATCTCAACCTCTTTTGGTCCGCCTGTGACTGTGTCTTCTGCATCTGGCACACTGGATTCTTGTGTGGTAGCACTTGCAGCACTCTGAGCATCTTCATTACCTGTTTCACAAACAATTTTTATGTTTTCTCGACATGTGAGAGGTAAAGGAAGATTTTACACTCAACACACGGGTGCATCCTCTAACAGGGCAAGTTACTTGGCGCCCCTCTACTATACGTATGCTCCTTCAAGTGAACACCCAAAGCTTTTATCCCCTCACACTGCTGTTCACAAAGTGAAACTGTGCATTTTAATCTCGTTAAAGTTCTGTCCAGAGTAACTGTTGGCATGCTATTATGATGACAATAGAAGTGCGCTTTTAATGCTGCATAACCAGTACACACCTGCTTGCAACTAGCTGCAACACACTTGAACATACACCTCAGTTCATTGCTATGCAGTTTGCAATGGAGAACAAATGCTTTAACAGATTAAACTGTTTCTGCACATACGTTACATGAATACATCTTAAACGCCACGGTTTGCATACAGCAAAAACAACGTTTTTTTCTCTCTTTTTTTCACCTTAAATCTCCTTTCAATTAACTGAGTGCAATTTAAACTATTCGCTTTCTGAAATGTTCTGCAATATTTCCATACCTGAGAAAGAGAGCAGCTCTGATGGATAAGGGTGGATGAGAAGTCTCTCTGTACAAACTCAGAGTCCGACGGCTCCTCAGATGCAGTGTGCTGATTGGCCCGTTCAAATCCGCCGCCTCCAAAGTACCGGCAGATTTCCACTGCGCATGTGCACGCACTTCTCAACTCTGTCAGGTCTACTTACAGGCAGAACACCTGAATGTGAATGACGTGACGTTTATTAAACCAAATAAATTATTATTATTATTATTAGTAGTATTTTACTGTTAAAAGTAGTACACGATTTTTATTACAGCAGGGCAATGTATATTTTCTGGAGAAAACCAGTAAAAATTACATTTTTCCTAATTAACTATTATAAAATATAATATAATATTCCCAAGGCATCACCTTTTGTGTCCATGTTTATTTATCATGTGTCTTTCATCTCCTTTTTTGAAATCCATACAAATCAAATACAAACTTTTACAAAATCAAATATGGTGATCATTAAACATATTTTAGTTAATACTAGCCCGTACACATGTTGATTAGATACACGTGTGCGTTTCAGGTGTCAAAATTACATTCTATTAACAGACGTCCAGATGAGGTTCAAATGTGGACGTCATATTTACGTCTAAAACAGGTCCAATAATGACGTCTAAATCTTGGATCTATTTTGCATGTTCTGATGACGTCTAGATGTAGTCTTTAACAGACGTCCAGATGAGGTACAAATGTGGACGTCATATTTTTGTCTAAAACAGGTCCAATAATGACGTCTAAATCTTGGATCTATTTTGCATGTTCTGATGACGTCTAGATGTAGTCTTTAACAGACGTCCAGATGAGGTACAAATGTGGACGTCATATTTTGTCTAAAACAGGTCCAATAATGACGTCTAAATCTTGGATCTATTTTGCATGTTGTGATGACGTCTAGATGTAGTCCTTAACAGACGTCTAGATGAGGTACAAATGTGGACGTCATATTAACGTCTAAAACAGGTCCAATGATGACGTCTAAATCTTGGATCTATTTTGCATGTTGTGATGACGTCTAGATGTAGTCTTTAACAGACGTCCAGATGAGGTTCAAATGTGGACGTCATATTTAGGTCTAAAACAGGTCCAATAATGACGTCTAAATCTTGGATCTATTTTGCATGTTGTGATGACGTCTAAATGTAGTCTTTAACAGACGTCCAGATGAGGTACAAATGTGGACGTCATATTTTCGTCTAAAACAGGTCCAATAATGACGTCTAAATCTTGGATCTATTTTGCATGTTGTGATGACGTCTAAATGTAGTCCTTAACAGACGTCCAGATGAGGTTCAAATGTGGACGTCATATTTAGGTCTAAAACAGGTCCAATAATGACGTCTAAATCTTGGATCTATTTTGCATGTTCTGATGACGTCTAGATGTAGTCTTTAACAGACGTCCAGGTGAGGTTCAAATGTGGACGTCATATTTTCGTCTAAAACAGGTCCAATAATGACGTCTAAATCTTGGATCTATTTTGTACGTCAAACTAACGTCTAGATGTAGTCTTCAGATGACGTCCAAATTCGTAACGTCGCTACGACGTCTAAAAAAGGTCCAATATAGACGTCAAATATCTGACCTATTTTGCACGTCGTACCGACGTTTAGGTGTGGTCTCCGACGGACCGACCCAAAACTGACATGATCTGCACGTCTCTCCGACGTCCGATGTTTGGTGGGTTATTCATTTTCTATGTTCTGCAGCCGATCTACACAGATCAGCTGTTACATTGTCTCAGGTTCATATGGGATTGTTTAGAAAAAAGCAGAACTTATAGATGAATTCCAAGCCCCATCAGAGCTGTCAGGATATTTTTATTTTTAAGTAGCTGAAATTATTTTAGTTATCCTTTCCCCCTTGACTTTTATACATTTCAAACAAAAAACAATAAACAGACCGTTTTTTTCCATTTTTTTGTTGTCTGAATCAAAATCGAGAAAACCAAATTCAAATAACGGTCCGATTTTGGTTTCTGTAAATGCCTCTTTTCATCTTTAATCTCGTAAAGAAGGTGAAGAAAAGTAAAACAGGTGAGCTTCACGGAAGTCCAAGTAGCCTTAATGTGGGCCTTTCAAAAAAAAAGTTAACACGTGGTACGGCACGAATGCCTCCTTGCTATCTGATTTCCACAAACACTACACAGTGTGTGCCTGTATGCTCATGTAGAATTGTACTTAACAGTCACGCGTGGTCTTCATGTCACGTATTTGAGGCGCAGTTCACCCGTCACGTAGGCGTATGCGCAACAACGCCTGTGCAGCGTCTGCGTGTCGCCTTGTCCATTGAAAGTGAATGGAATTTACACACACACATTAGACGTTTGATGTCATCGCATAGGCACTGTACAATTACGTTTTTAGTATAGTGTGCTGGCGTGCTCAGACTTCTTAGGTCAACTTGATTTCTCTCAACAGCCTCTGCAGGTGCTTCATAGCTGGGTGCTCTAACCTATATCACCCATTTAATGTGAGACATTAGCAGCTGTTGGCATGCTCACTATATCAGAGGCTTGTCAGCTAAATGGAGAGTGTGACATGAAAAATTCAACCCGGGGAGATGAGACTGAGCTTGTCCTCTGCTCTGCGTGCTTTCAGACATCAATCTCTCTATCTTGCCGAGTTCAAATGGTGTCCAGTGAGATGCACAGGCAGTGCTGTGGAGCCACTGATCATAGGACTGGTGGTTCAATCCCCACCTCAGATTGTTCACATGTCAAAGTGACACAAGATGCAAGACCCCAATTTGCTCCCAAAGGTCAGGCCAGCACTTTGTGTGGAATCAAGTTTGTTCATTACACACACACACACACACATACACATAGTCCTGTAATACACTAGTACACACATGCACATATGTGCGGCATTGTGTCACTTGCTGCATGATGTGCCTGTTAGAGCCCGTCTAGACTCTCATACAATGGTATGAGATAGAGGAGCAGTAGGGCTCGCACAGATCTGCAGAGCTGTGACATTTTAAAAAATCTTGTCAAATAATATTAATGATGCTTATTAGAGCTTTTATGTGAACCACTTTGTGGGACAATTAGAAGCCTATCTGGGTCCAGACCTGGACGATACATCCTCTTTTTATTCTTTCTGTTTGGTAGGGTGGAGGCCTGTGGCAGCAGGACATGAAGCAGGAAATGCATCACAGTCTAGTATATAAGATCAACGCTCATATTTTATGAGCGTTAATCATAATGGGGGTGGTGGGGGATCCCCCGACAGTTTAATACTATAGCAGACCATGTCTGCCTCCTGAACCCAAAATTATAGTTTGTTCCACAGAAGAGGAGCTTGATAGCTAAAGGCTCTGGCTCCCAATCTACTTTTGGAAACTATAGGAACCACAAGGAACCCAGCGTCCTGAGAGCGCAGTGTTCTAGAGGGGTAGTAAGGTATTATGAGCTCTTTTAGATATGATGGTGCCTGACCATGAAGAGATTTGTAAGTAAGGAGAAGAATTTTAAATTCTATTCTAGATTTATTAGGTAGCCAATGCAAGGAAGCCAAAATGGGAGAGATGTGATCTCTGATCTTGGTTCCTGTCAGAACACGTGCAGCAGCATTCTAGCCAGGCACGGTATTGGTTGAAGATGCAATCACATCTCCCTTACCGAAAACCCTCTCTCTCTCTCTCTCTCTCGCTCTATCTATCTATCTCTCTCTATATATATATATATATATATATATATATATATATATATATATATATATCTCTATCTCTATATCTCTCTCTCTCTCCATCTCTCCATCTGTGGACATGACTCATTAATGCATGTTACTAACCAAACTTCCCCGGAGTTTCTGTGCTCTGTCGTCCAGCAGGTTCTCATGGATCGTGGCTGCTGCTGTGATCCTGCATGACGTCCACTACGCATTATTACTGTCATTATTACTACCATATCTGTTACTGTAATCATTTTTATCATTCATTGTGATTCATTGTCATTTTGTCAGTTATTGTAATTGTACAATATGTTTGTGTTAATTTGTCCTGTACACGTGACATCCATTGCACGTCTGTCCGTCCTGGGAGAGGGATCCCTCCTCTGTGGCTCTTCCTGAGGTTTCTTCCACCTTTTTTCCCTGTTAAAGGGTTTTTGTGGGCACGTTTTTCCTCACTCGAACCGAGGGTCTAAGGACAGAGGGTGTCACTCCCTGTACAGATTGTAAAGCCCTCTGAGGCAAATGTACTTTGTGACTTTGGGCTATACAAATAAAATTGATTTGATTTGATTTGATTTGAATTAACTGCAAAGTCCTAAGAGACTTATTGGAGCAGCCTGATAACAAAGAGTTACAATAGTCCAGCCTAGAAGTAACAAATGCGTGGACTAGTTTTTCTGCATCCGCTTGAGACACGATGCGTCTGATTTTGCTGAAGTTACGTAGGTGGAAGAATGCAGTCCTCGAAATTAGTTTTATGTGGACGTTAAACGACACATCCTGATCAAAAACATCTCCAAGAATCTTTACGGTGGAGCTGGAGGCCAGGATGATCCCGTCTAAAGTAACCAAGTCTCTAGAAAGAGAGTTTCTGAGGTGTTTGGGTCCAATTACAAGAACTTCAGTTTTGTCTGAATTTAACATAAAAAAATTGTATGTCATCCAACTTTTTATATCCTTAAGGCATGCTTGGAGTTTAGTTAACTGATTGGTTTCATCAGGCTTGATCAATAAATATAACTGGGTGTCATCGGCATAACAATGAAAATGAATGGAGTGATTCCTAATAATGTTCCCTAAAGGAAGCATATATAAACTGAATAGAAGTGGTCCAAGTACAGAACCTTGTGGGACTCCATGACAAACTTTGGTCTGCATGGAGGATTCATCATTGACGTGAACAAACTGAGATCGATCTAAGAAATACGACTTAAACCAGCTTAGGGCGGTTCCTTTGATGCCAATTTGATGTTCCAGTCTCTGTAAAAGAATTTGATGGTCAATGGTGTCAAATGCAGCACTAAGATCTAACAGGACAAGTACAGAGATGAGTCCTTTGTCTGATGCCATTAGGAGGTCATTTGTAACTTTGACTAGTGCGGTCTCTGTGCCATGATGCACTCTAAATCTTGACTGAAAATCCTCAAATAAACTTTTCTTATGTTTATGAATGCATTATTCATTCACTATAGATTCCTCCATAATGCAGAAAGTGGAAATGTGTCTGAATACAACTTGGTAAATGGCAAATGGACTGTACTTATATAGCGCCTTTCTGAACTTTATTCAACCCATATGTTTACATTTAATAGACATGGTATATTATGGCTGCTGCCAGTCCGCTTCTGAATGGCCTTTGCTGTAGTGATCCAGGTGTGTGGTCGCCCTGATCTGGTTGGTCCAAGATGAGGAGGCGTGGCCACTATCGTTCTGCGTTTCGGAGAACCCAAGGACCACGATTGGAGCGGCACTTGCGCTGACCCACCAGTCCTCAGTGTTCAATTCAGAGCTGTACGTTATTTAAGTTAGAACCACTTGACAGCCCAGCAGCTTGCCTCTGTAGTGAACTTGAACTTATTGATGTAATCATGAATGTTAATAGTTGTGTTAACTTGTCTTTTTGCTGAGTTACTCGCTGCTACATTTGGACTTGGCTAGGTTTGCTTTATTTTACTTATTTATACACACTTACAGATATATTTGTTTGAAGTACTAGATTGAGGGTACTATTTCAATTTTTTGATTCTATTTTTTGGTTCTTAGAAAAAAGTTCTCTGATTTTTAATTCTCTTTTGGTTATATGTATTTGTTTGGGGCGGCTGGTAGAGCGGGTCGTCCACTAATCAGAAGATCGGCGGTTCGATCCCTGGCTCCTCCAGTCTGCATGTCGAAGTGTCCTTGAGAAAGATACTGAACCTCAAATTGCTCCTGAAGGCTGTGCCATCAGTGTGTGAATGGTATGAATGGTTAGCTCCTCAAACTGATAAGCAGTTGGCATCTTGCATGGCAGCCAATGTCATCAGTGTATGAATGTGTGTGAATGGGTGAATGAGATATGTAATGTAAAAGAGCTTTGAGTGGTCAGAAGACTAGAAAGGAGATATATAAGTACAGTCCATTTACTATTTAGCACTTGTCTGAACAGCATCACGACTGTGGCGAGTATTATTTACAGTGGGCAATTTGGTTAATCATGTTTGCGTTCCTTTTTACTTTCAAATCAGTGGATTGGATAATTGCTTTAAGCTGGACTCATTTCAGACGTGTAATGGCATGTACTTCTGAAATCACTCGAGTGAGTGAAATGTTGTCATCTGACAGGAATGAGTCACATAGAAAAAAGAGGACCTAGGTTGTTAAAAAAGAGCAACTGTCATGCAGGGACACTGGGCCAGATGATTCACACTTGCCTCTGGTTGCAGCTAAACATGACACAAGCTTACAGTGTAGCCAATAAGCAGTTCTTAGTCTCCACAGTACTGGTACATTACCATTTGAATGTGGGCAATTACAGTCTCATTTAGCTGGAAGGCTGTGTTTGGCCCTGGCATCGCTGTATTGACTGAGACAATGAGAGTTTGAAGAGGAGTAATCATTATCTCCTCCAAGCTGCAGGCTTCTGTGTGTGCCCTTGTGCTGTAATGTTTAGGTGTCTGTGTGTGCAAACTGCATGCATGTCCTAAACACTGATCTGTACACACATAATGGCCTTCGCTAAATGACCTAGATAACAGAGGCAATCTGCTCTCTGGCCCAGAGCTGCACATCTATCACTCATGGGCAGTTGGGCAGACACTGGCTCTCTGACACAGAAAATCAAAGCAATCAGACCATCAGCAAGAATCAGAGGCTTTGTGGAGATGTTTGATTTGTATTTTGCTTAAAGGATAAATCCACAGTGAATCACAGGGCAGAAGTCTGCTGCTGCACCGCCCTCTGCGGATTCAAACTTTCAAGCATGCTGGACTGCAGCAAGGTAACGCATGACATGGAAATGCTACAAGAGGATGTTCAGTGTCAGAATAACAATCATAGATTCATGACTTTAAGGTTTAAATCTTTATGGCCTTTATTTGCTTCCATGTACTTCAACAGAAACGCATTAGAGTAAAAGAATAAGGTAGTATGTAGAGCTAGAACGTAGGTGTAGTACAGGGGTCGAGAGATAGCCATACAATACAATTAACCTGAGATAAATCTAAATTTAAATTAAAACCTATGCTAAAATACTGAACATTTGCAGAGAAGTTAGACTTTTGACGGAAATTAAAAATGTGCAGAGAAATTAAACATTTGCATAGAAATGAAATATATATCTGTGTTAAGAAGTTAACCTGTGATAACATCTATACAAATAGAAAATTTAGAAAGAGTAGAAAATAAAAGTAGAAATAAAAATGTTTATACAAATATGAAATAGAGTCAGAAATGACCATGACAGAAAGTCCAGGAAGTAGTGCAAACAGGGTAGCTCCACCCATGAAAATAACGCATATTTTCCACAACACTTTCTGATCCTACGTCCTGGCCTGGAAGGACTGTGCTGCTTGCAGATGGCTGTGGTACCTGGTTTTCCAGTGCCTGAATATATTCCTCCCACGTTGGTGCACAGCTCGCCAAATCCTAAATACATGCACAGAGGCTTGGGGGATTATCTTTACATATATCAACATATCCATCATCTCCTTTTTGTTGATCACAGCTTCTACTAAGAGTCAAATCACTTACAGAGTTTTCAAGGTCACGATCAGGGTGTGTTCATCCATGAATCACATATCACACACACTATTTTTATATGAACTGTCTAAAGTCTAAACTGAATATAAACAGATGTCTTCCTGCTCTGACTGGATCTGTGACTGATGGGTCAACAGCTGAACCAGCTGCTTTTAAACTAATGTTGCAGTCGTTCAATGTGTGCAGTGAGCAGTTTGAGCTGAATATAATTTGCATAAATATCACTCCCATTCTCAAACATACAGAGAAGATGAAACATTTGGGAGAGACAACTGGGACTGGAAAATGCTAACGCGGTCTGACTTGTATAATCTGACTTGGCAGCCATGCAATAACTAGAAAATAGAATATTTCTTTAAATATGGGATCATTTTACTCAGCTCTTATGCCATTACCTGAGTGACATCCAGCACTTAAACCTGACACACTCTCATTCACCCAATCTTTTTTCAAACAATTTCCGCTTAGCCACACTCGAAAATACCAGTCACACATTTCTAAATGCAGTTTTAAAGAACGATTCAACATTTTGGGAAATAAGTGTATTCTCCTTCATTCTGACTGTGAGATGAAAAGATTGATATGACTCATTTAAATATGGAGCTGGGCGAGAGGGCGGGTAACTCATTTTAGCATGTGGAGACAGTTAGCCACCCTCCAAAGATCACTAAGGAACACACTGAGCCTTAGTTGTTGAATCCGTACAAAAAAGGGATATAAAAATAAAAAGTGGTGTCACTTGCTGGACTTTCTCTTACCAATCAACAGCTTCAGAGCTTTGGAGCATCTGCTGGTTAGTTGGTGGCCTCACTGTTACGTGTTTTTTTTTTTACTCTTTACTCTTTATGGTGCACTTAGGTAAGTTAGCTGCAATAAAGTCATCCACCCATTCATTTTCCATAACCACTTATCCTTGTCAGGGTTGCCAGGGCCCAGATGACATTGTGCGAGGTGGGGTACACCCCGGACAAGTTGCAGCTCATCACATTTGTTATCCGCCTTTGTTTTCTCCACCTGATAAGTTTGCCCAACTGTGTTTGTGTCATATCAGTCTCTGTTATTGACTTGGTGAGTATAATGTTACAATTTTATTATTCAGAAATGATGGGCAAAACTATGAAAATAAGTTGAAACAAACCAGAATTATCCCTTACTAAAGTTATGTAAATGTACTGCCTACACCTGTGAGCTGCAACCCTATAGTCTACACAATGAAAGCAGTAAATGGAGGAGCAGAGTAACTCACAGCCAGGTAGAGTGCAGCGTAGACACTGAGTGCCGCCTCCTTGGACGGGAAGGTCTTACGGGCACGCAGGATATCGTCCTGGTTTCCTGTGCATGCCTCCTGGTGGCTGATGTAGCGCAGGGCCTGCTGGCAGCCCAGTGCTGTGAAGTTTGGCTTACAGACGGTCAGGAAGTAGGGTGCAAGGTTCCCTGTCACTACCTGGCCTGCGTTGACAAAGATGTCAACTGTGAAGAGGCCAAAGGTGTAGACGCCTGTGAAGGAAAAAGAAGATGGTAAGAGGGAGCACACATAGGTAGATAAGATGATGAGCTAAGACTGACTCTATTCTGTACGGGTTCCCTCTTAACCACCAATAACATGAACTTTATCACAGTTTAATGTTGCTTTCACACCAGGATAGTCTGGGGGACTCGGATCGATTGGGCGGGGACTGCCGAAAAATGTCAATATTAATTACTATTATTACTATTTTTGAATGGAGAGACTGTTGGTGAAAGAGATTTACAGAGAGGGTTCCATTTATAGCTATATAAATAAGTCTTGTTAGCCGTGTTTAACCTGCAAGTTTCTAAAGACTCATAGAATGCTTCTTCCTTTTTTGCAGAAAACAAATGATGATAAACAATTGTAACTGTCGGGGGATATAATTTTGACTGCTTTCAAATGTCTGACAGGGGATGTGACTGACAGACCAGCGATATAAAAACATCAAGGTTGTCATTTTATTGCACAGTTTTAAAAAATGTACTCTAAGTTGCAGGCTGGTCATGCTACACATCCATGGAATGAAAAGTCTTTACAAATATTCAAATAAGAAAACAAATATACAATACAATGTACATATAGTGATTTATCATTTATTTATGGTGTAGTGTGGAGGGTTCTTTGGGCTCTGCACAGGGACCTCACCTCACTGAACTCACTGATGCTTGGTTGGTGGGCAGTTCTAATCACCTGCTGCAGAGCCCTCCTGTCCAGGGCCGTGCACACACCATGGCAGTTTGTAATGTTTTCAGTCAGGATGCTTTCTATTGCTCCTCTGTAGAAGTAGAAGATCTTGGAATGGGAATATTGTTTTCTTACATTTCCTTAAAGTCAATGTTAAGGCAATTCTGAGATTTCTTTCAAATTCCATTAAATATGTTGGAAAATAGTTGCTGAAAATGCGAAAAAAAAAACTTTGAACGATATATTACTGAAATGTGGAGTGGAGGTTAAATCACCAGTTTTCAGTCCAGGATTTTGTGGGAGGTCCTTAAAGGGTGGCTCGATGACACGTTGAGGCCACCCTGAGCATACCCCTGCACCCCTAGCAGAGAGATAGAGATGTATTCATCTCACTCAGAGTGTTTCAAAGTTAGTCGTGTCATTTTCTGAACTCATCTGACACGTTTCAGTCACTTCAAAATGGCTGCTTGACTGCTCCTACAAGTGGGCGCGGCTTCAGCACATTCAGAGGACACGCCCCCACAGTCCTGGAGCTGAGAATTAATTTTTACACCTCATTTCATAAACTTCACAACCTCACATTCATATTTGACTGGGTGGTTAATAACACTTTCTTCTTTGTTCTGACTCAGAACACATATTTATTCTGACTTTACACGGACGATTCTCAATGATGCTGATTCCCAATAACCTAAAGCTGTACACTGTCTCCATCTCAGATCCACTGATGTAAATAGCTGTGGGTGTCTTCCTTTTTCCTAAAATCAACAAACATCTCCTTCATTTAGCTGATGTTGAATTGTCAGAGCACCGCTCTTACTCTCTAATGGATTTCCTCCTGATATAAACTCTCATCGCTGTTTGTAAAGCGGCCGGTGGCGGTGTTGTCTACAAACTTCACAGCAGAGTTTTTTCCATGTTGGGTATTGCAGGGCCTCCAGCATTAAGCACTATAGTGACCAATAGGAACTGTCTGTGGTCTGTTTGTGAGTTTGTAATGTAGTAGAATGCAACAATCGATATCATTGGAGAGATAGTACTGAATGCTGAGCTGAAAACAACAAACATTCTGCTGGAGGTGTTTCAAGGTGTGGGAGGACTGACTGGAGGTCAGTGGAGATGGCGTACAGGTAGAATGGTGGCTGTCTGGAAGCAGGTGGAGAAACTCCCCTGTGACGGTGATATGTTCAAGTCAGGTCCAGCAGCTTTGCTGCCATTCACTCTCAGCAGGACAGTGTCCACTCCTCTGGAGGCAGAGTGTGGTTGACAGCTGACTCTTTGTTGAGGAGATCAAGTGTTCATAATAGGTGTTAAGTTGATTAAACATAATGATGCATTCTCCTATAAGTCTGATTATGAATATGCAGAAGCAGCAAAGTTTCCATTCTATACATAACAGAGACTTCAGAGTCGGTGTGTCCTTCATCTTATTCTGCCTGTAGCTCAGCTGTCTTTCCTCTCCCTAATCTCCTAAAAAAGATGCATCATGTTGGGACACTAGCAGAGTGCTCCACAAAACAACAAGGACGGGACATAAATCATTCAAACACCTTTTTTTTTTTTTGTGTGTGTGAATGATTCTCTAAAACACCAGACGAACCCCGTTCACTGCACAGCAGAGACCTGCTGCTCCTCACACCCGGTGACACTGCAGAGAAAACGGGTCCGCACTCTCCAGGGACACCTCAGTGCCATGAACACAATCCCCCCTGCACACACACACACACACACACACACACACACACACACACACACACACACACACACACACACACACACACAGTGTTAGAGTCACCCAGGTGCCACTGTCCATTCATACTGCTCTTAACTAAACCAGCCAGGCTTTACGTCTCAGTGATGGAGGGGCTTTAACAGAAATAATTGCTTCCCACCTACAAAAGCCAAGTCCTCTGTCACACTAAATTACCAAACAGGCGCTTAGTCAGACAACTCTCTCTCACACACACCGAGAGGCCAACACAAATACACACACACACACACACACACACACACACGCTTCCAGGATGCATAATTTGCTAGGGTAACAACAGCAGCTTTTCCAATCACTGTCAAGTGTTTGTGTTACTGCAAATAATTCAAATTTAGCTGGAAGACTTTGATGAAAATAGGCGATATGTCACAACTGTTGAGCAAGGCACGTCTTTCTTCTACTTCTTTCAAGTTTTTGGTTGAAAATGTTTCCGTCTAAATCGTTGTCTTTCTCATTCTCCATCAGCCCAGCGAGCAGCACTGTGAGGCTTCAGATGCTGACAGGTCCATTTCTTAAGCATCAAATAGGCTTTGTGTCGTCTGACTAACTTACCACACGGCTCATTTGCCCGACTCTGTCCCACTTTCTCCAACACGAATAGGGAAATGTGGGTGCTCTGTGTTTTATGGACAACCTGCACTTAGTACCCCCTCTCTCATCCTGCCTGAGCACAGAGAGGGACAGCCAAATTTGCTTATTAGGGCATCTAATGCAGTTAGCATGCTTCAAACAATGGCATTTTAAGTCACAGCAGAGTCACTGTGTAGCCATGCATGTGTATGTGCTCTCTATGTTGGGTGTATGTGATCCTCCTGTCCGTGTGTGTGTGTGTGTGTGTGTGTGTGTGTGTTTGTGTTGGGTGAGCTGAGTTGAAGCAATGCACCTCTTCTTTGATCCGGTGCCAGCGTCTCCACAATGCTGCAGTGTGATGCACAACCCAGACAGTCTCAAAGTTATCACACTTTCCCAGACTCCCTGTGTGCTGGCAAAACACACCTACACACGCACACACAAGTCACAGGTAGAGACCTCAGAACACTGGGCCAACCCAAGAATATGAAGATGTGACTAAGCTCTGTGTCAGAACTAGACACAGTGATAATTGTGATCATTGAGTGATCACTTCAGTGAAATGAGCTGCTTTAGTCATTTATTTTCAGTCTGAATGGCTGACGTGATCCTGTTTGGTTCATATTTTTAACCTGTTTATGTGTCTTTGTTTCTCTGACAGACACTAGTATTCCTGTTGGTGCCCTCGGCAAACTATCTTCTGATTACAAGGCAGGGTATCACAGAGTTTAACACTGTACACAGCACTTTCACATCCAAACTGTGGTGGTCCAACAGAGCCACAGTGTTCATATGTTATTGTCTCCCAAATCCTGTGTCACAAATGATTGAATACTTCCTCTATGATGTTTCAGACCATGATCAACTCAAACTTCTCTGCTCTCTTATTCATGTAGGAGGATACTGAATGGGCTTCAGGACATGGTTAGCCTAGCTTAAGCATAAAGAGTGGAAACATGGGTTGCAGTAACTGAGTCACTGAGTCTTGTTTTTGTCAGGAACCAGACTTGGACACAGGACTCAAGCGTAGAGATGGTGTGAGAACAGCAGGTTTTAATAAATGGCTGCAAGGTTCACCTCTTACAAAGTGGTAAAATAACAGGGCTATGAAATGTATCCAAATAATAATCACTCCAGTCGGAGGAAAAACAACTCAAACTATCTAGGACTACGAAATACTGAAAAACAAAAGACGCTCCAGCCGGAGGAAGTACACTCAAACTATCTACGACTATGACTCAAACTAAAGACGCTCCAGCTGGAGGATAACCTAATCTAATTAAGGAAATGCTAAACTGAAAATCACTCCTAAGGAGGAAAACAAAAGGCTGAACTGAAAATCTAGGACTAGAAAAACCTAAGCTGAACTATGAAAAATACAAATCAAAACCACTCTTTTAGAGGAACAGCGCTAAGGCGAAAACAGGCTTGACGATAATTTCAATGACTGTGGACTTGGAACAAGGGCTGTAGGAGACGTACGAAACGAAACTGGCAACAAGACAAAGGGAGACGCAGACTATATGAACACATGGAGGTAATGGGGAACAGGTGGACACAATCGGGAATCAGGGAAGACAATCAGACCGGTGACACATGAGGAAGGGCAAGTGACCTGAAACAAGAGGAGAGTTACCTTTCAAAATAAAACAGGAAATAACAAGACATGGAGACAGAACAAAAACCCAGCTTGACTTCACCGCGGTGTGCCAGTTTTCTCAGTGTCAGATTTGGTACCATTTTGTCAGCCAGACATTGCACAGTATTAGATACAATGTATAGACAGATCTTTATTTAAGTTTACTATATATAAAAAAAAAGACTATCAGTAATGATTCTGACAGTTCTTTGACACTTCTGAACACTGACACCTGTAAACTGCTGATGATGTTTAACATCTTACTGTCTGTTTGTGTTTCATCCTCTTCTCTCAGACGAGCGACTTGCTCGGTTTGTTATCTGACTCGATAAAACAAACTGAAATGGTGCCTAAAAGCTACATTGAATCAAATTCAAAGTCATTTTCCATCAACCTGTCCACTAAATTATAGAGAATCTGCTGGTTGGATACAGTTATGTAGATAAGCCTCCTAGATGTCCCAACTGTTCCCAGCAGGAGTAAAAGTTAAGGGTGGATTTTTTTTCCTGGTGAAAATAAACTAAACCAAGAATAAAATGCATAGTTCATTAAACTCATCCACTGATTGGGTACAGAACAAACGATAACAGTAGGTGAGGGTTCCTTTACTCCTAGCTAGGCTGGTTTGAGACCAAGCAACCTGACTGGTGATGAATCAGCACCTACCTGTCAATCAAAGTGGCCTCTCTGTTAATTCTGCATAACTTTAAGTCTTAATATCATTTGAACAGGTGTGTTGTATATAAATTCACCCTCAGTACAGTTGTCATGAACGGGGAAATTAGCTATAGAGACCAAAACAGTTTTTTGTACCAGGCTGTAAACATGTTTATTTCTGCTGTGAAGTTAGTGATTTGAACATGGGGACTTATGGAGACTGACTCACTTCTGGAGCCAGCCTCAAGTGGACGACAAGAGGAACTGCAGTTTAGTAAATGTCAGGGAGAGATTGTGATTTCTGTTATGTTAACAAAAAAACCTTATATCTCAACTCACTGCTGACTTCTTCTGGACTAACTAGAATTCCATAAATGATACTAATCACTACACAGCAGACTTGGGGTCAGGTAGTACGTAAAAGAACTTCGCATTAGGTAATAAAAACACTTTTTTAATTTTTTTATTCACAGTTTGTGACCTGCAGGGATCATCAGACTGCACACACATTTTAGTTGGAATCTAATCTTTTCAAATATATGAATATGTTTTGCAAATGCTAATGAAATCACACACAGTCTGCAATCTCTCTGAGGACTGAGGCTCTTTTTATTTTCATCACTGCTCTCTTTTGTAGTGTGCAAGTACATGCCTTACAGCTGCACCATTGTGAGAACAGCCATTTTCCCCTTTACAATTCAAACTGCTGATAAGCCTTGCCGATGGGCATCATTACAGCAATTAGCCTTCCAGTGATGACACGAATGAATCGGCACAGGGTTCTTTTACACTGGCGATAATAAAGAAACGCAGACTCAAACACCACCTCCTGAACACACCATCCACCATCAGCACCATGAAAATGTCTGAGTCACCATAAAAACCATGAAAAACAACAATCAAGCCATCATCAGTGAATGTAAAAAGAATTCAGGTTTCTTTAAATCAACAACCAACTGCTGTTTTAAAGCAGCACTTTACTGGATTTACAGGTCAGCTTAGTTTAAAATTGAGGAGAGTGTGAAAGACACCATCCAGTTACAGTTTTAGAACTTGACCAGCTACTGAATGTCAGGATCTCAGCCTCAGTATCTGCAAAACTGTTTTATCTTAATTTTTCAAGAAAAAACTGAACTTAACTGCTCCATCCTTCCATCACTATACATGTTGGAGAAACATAACTGACAGGAGGACTGAAAATTGGGGGTAATTTAAACAAACTGTATCATATCGAAACATGCATGTGGTTGAGGAATAGTATAGATATTCAAGTGTACATGAAATCTGGTTGTTTTAGTCAAGACTATGCTAAAATATATTTTCACCAACTATATTTAAGTTCCTTGTTAAGAGCCAACCTTCAATTTAGTGAATTCTCAGTTTATTCCTGATAATTCCTATAAATTTTCATTAATTCCCATGGAACATTTTCCAACTTTGAAACCCTATTTCTCACTTCCTAAAGTTAGAATCATAGTGAAATATGTATAGTTTTTATATCACACAATGGCAAAGTGTCATCAAGCACCAATCACCAAGGCCACACCCCAAGACTTTAACATACAAGTTAATAAAGTTAAAATATGTAAACATATTAATCCAATCCAGATCCAGATAATCTAGAATCTTTATTTTTTAGCAGTAGTCTAAATTCCTTTTTGATAACAATACATTTTTAATGTCATCATGATGATGACAGAATAAGAAAGTAGAAACAACTGCATTAACAAGCAAAGCTTTCACACTGAGATTTGAAACTCACGATACATGAATATTATAATAGTCAGTGTGGTGACAGGTTAACAATCTGTAACTACTTATTACAGTTTGGATAATGTTAGTACACTACTCAACAATACAGGTTAGGTTTAACAGTTTTTCAAATCCACAGTTTGTGGTCTGCAGGGATCATCAAACTGCACACCCATTTCAGTAAGAATGTAATATTTTCAAATATATGAATATGTTTTGCAAATGCTAATGAAATACATTCAAAGCGTGCTCATGGTGCAGAGCAGCCTTGGGTGGGAGATTGAACCCAACCAGGGGAAGACAGAGGGAAGTTTCTATGCTGAGTGAAATGTGAATGTCAGAGCAGAGCTGTGTTTAGCAGGCACAAACACTTTAACATCAGCAACACTGCAGTCTCTGGTGGTGCTATGCTTAATGACAGAGGAGTGTGACAGATTACAAAATGTTAAGAGAGAGGCAGACAGGAGGTGTGTGGTACTGTTAAGTGTTGATTATAGAGGACAGCTCTTGGTGAAATGAGCTGCTGTAAACTGTTCCAGTGGATGCACAAACGGTTGTGGGGAATCCACTGGGGTTGTGTGAATTATACATAAATCAACTATTGAGATGGCAGTGGCATGCTTTGGCACGCTTGTGAGACCTGATTCCATGATCAGCCTTCACATTTTTAGAAGCCTTGCATCACAACTGTATTTTAAATCCACAACAAATAGCAGTGTTATTTTTTTCTTGGAGTAACTTCAGGTGTTGTGGTCTTATACAAGAATACCTGCAAACACAGCCATTCAGGTTCAGTGGAACACATGACGATTTACCAGGAGTGGATGTGCAATGTGAAACATGGAGTCTTGGAGGAGTATCAATTAAAGACAAATTTAGACTGTTCAGTATCAGTCTGGTAGGAGCCCAATCTGAGAGACGTGAGGTGTCGCAAACACATTTTGACCCATGTTATGTGTCATCGTACACAACAACGCAGCATCATTATGTTTTTGACTTTCTCTCACCCTGCTTGTCAACCTCTGGAGTGATGTTGACCAACAGCACTAAAGAATGCTCTTCTACACACATCTGATGATTAGGAGAACAGCAGGCAACATTCATTTCATCCTGCATGCATGGTCATGTGACTGTCATCCTCGACTCAGAAGCAGTCCCTGTCCCCGCTCTGCAGCAAATCTGCCTCTGTTCTATTTCCTCTGCTAGAAAACACTATATAATACACCTGCTCATGCAAACTAAAGTTAGGGAAAGATTATTGAACATTAATTTCCGCAACAAAAGGTGAACTTCAGCCTCTATCCAACCACTCCAACCTCCACGTCCATACTCTCTGACTGGTTACGTAAATGACACAATAGTTTGTGTGGTACAGCATTATCCAATATGGCTGTAATTCCTATGGATACTGTACTGAAATCTGAAAGATGGGAAGTTGTTTAAACATGTATGTTCTGTGGAAATAGAGGGCTGTGCATGAACTTCCTCAAATTAAAGTTCAACAAACAAGGCCTTAAAATGCATTAATGTAAAAACACACTGTTAAAGTTGAGTGTGAGAGAGCACCGCTACCCTCAACAGCACAGCCCTGTGAGTCATTATGCAAAGCAACGGCAGCGTGAGTGAAAGGGAAGGGCTGTGGAGCTGTGAGACAGCTTGGCTCACATAATGCTGCGCTGCTGCCTGGCAGATGTAAATTTTTGCAACAAGCATGTGCAAGCATATACAGTATACTGATGCGCATGAATACATACTTAACAACGCACAAAGAAATACATATGAACTGTCCAAGCACGCACATGGTGTCACGTGTTCACACAGGCACACTCTTGACTTCTGCATGACAGGTGCAGGACACAGCAGAGCATTCCGGGCAAAGGAGCAATAGCTTGTCACTGTTCCTGATGCTACTTTATGCTTCTACTCAACTACATTTGAAAAACAACATGGGATTACATTCAAATTAATAAATTGTGTTTGGCTTGTCCTTTTGCCTTGGGACAATTACTTGGAAAGGATATGACTATAACGCTGGAGACACATCTTTAACATACATGACAAGGTTCTGCATAGTAAATGGCATAGAAATGTTGCATCCTTGCATTCCACCAGCCTACCAGCCATTCTAGCCCTGTATTCCACATGCAGGCAGTCAGACGGTCATTGAGTTTCAATTCCTATAATCCCAGAGACACTAAAGACCTCTGCCTCATCTGCTTCCCTGGTTTTAATGTGTTTAACAATCTTGTGTCATCCATTCTGCCTTTCCCAGTAGGTCACTGTGTCAACATCTCCACTGTGTCTATACCCCTGCAGGCAGATGCTGACGCAGTATTGACGTATGATTTGCATGATATTCTGTTCTGGGACAGTCTCAGACAGTGTCTTCATTTAGGATTCCAGTGGCCTAAGGATAGCAGCTCTTTCTGAGGCTCTCACTGATGGTCTGGTGAATCTAGTACCTTCTTCAAGAAAAGGGATGAGGCCATGATGAGGGCAGCTGGGATCTGTAATGATTCTGCTGGTCTTATTCTTGGAGCTTCTGGTGTAAATGTCTTTTAGGCAGAGTAGAACACCACCACCATTGTGTGTTCAGCTGAACAAACCATTCTTTGCAAAGTCTGCTAGGGAGGAGATTGTTATCTTCTCACCAGTGGGTCAGGCCCTCTACTTCCTTCAGATAGGCCTTTTTATTGTTTTCAGTGATCAGACCCATCAGACACAGCTGTCATCGCACCAGGGTACATTGGTGTTAATGCTGAGGGTGGAGGATGTATGTTCACCCACCTCTACCACCTGGGGTCTGCCTGTCAGGAAGTCATGGATCTACACGCACAGTAAGATGTTAATCGCAGGTCTTTGAGCATTAAGGCCAGTCTGGAGGGAATCATGGCAAGAAATGCTTAAAGCCAATGAACATTATCACATAGCTCCCTTTTTAAGTGTCTATGCCTAAGTGAGGATGTGTGTCTTCAGTAGATAATTTGGGACTACGGGAATATGATATTCTCTAGTTTGTTGGATGAACAGATTTCTTCTAAGACTTAGAGTACCATGGTGAGTCTCTGACAAGGAGTCCTTATACTGTAAATATTTGTGATTTGGCCAAAACGCCTGGCAGACTAAAAGTTGGAGCCCCATCAATCATGGCTTGCCATCTTTCATGGCTTGGTGATTGTGATGGTGCTTCCGGAAGCAATAATATAAGATATCTTTCACTTCAATGTGTGCTTGCTGTGCTCTTATTGGAACATGCTATCATCAAACTAGGTGAGAAAGATATTCAGACAAGTAATTGTGTTGCCATATATGTCGGTTGACTTCAACTATGACTCACTACACAAGATAAAGCTAGCAGATGTCATATTATAATGCTCATTGCTCAAAAAAAAAAAAAAAAAAGTGGATTGTGAGGTTTTGTTCATTCAGAGACTTGTGCTGAGAGGTACTGTAATAATAATTGGACAATAACCTTGTCTTACTGTTCTTGTTTTTTTTTTTTTTAACTTACTTTAAGTTTGAAAGTTAACCTCTTGAAAAGTGCATTCACCATCTGACAAACATTTAAATAAGTGCTCTCTGCATGAATTCTCACAAGTGCTCTTTGACAAAATGAAGTGACTGAAATGGTGCAGGGTGTCACAGCATAAGACTTTAATAATTAGAGCATGTTTGGTTTTGGTTTGGTTAATCCTGTGTGACAGGTGCACTACATCTGACAATCTAGACTACTTGAAAACTGATTGACACTCCTGACACAGAATCTGCCAACTTTTACAAATACTGTAGAGAACAAAATAAGGCTGCTGCAATAAAAAATAATTAATGCCAAAAAAATAAATAATAATGCTAATTTCTGTTCCTGATGCCCCATGCATATCCTGACATAATAATGTTATGATAATTTTGTCACAAACAGCTTCCCAGTGAATTAATCTAGTTATAGTCACATCACAGCCTCAGCCTAGCAATCCTCTGCTGTGCAAAGGAGGCACTCAGCTCCAGTGTTGCCAGCAGGTGCAGTTTTAACCCCACAGACCAGGCCAGTCACTGTATACCATCCTCTAGCTCTAAAACCTAATGCCCTCTGATCTCTTACACATAATTCTATCCACATATAAGTCAAATCAAGTCATGAAGCCTTTGGCCTCAAAGCTCAGAAGGAAGCAGGCAAGCATATTGCTCAGCAAAAGGCAGCTCAGCAGTCCAGCAGAGTTTCCCCATTCATTCATTGGGCTCTCTCTGTTTCTCTCACTGTGCCAGCAAGCCTGCCAAAAGTAGTTATCAATAGCCACGCATCAAATGCACCATAAAACACACAGGCAGAAACACTGTATGTAATGGGATTTCCAGATTGTGTATGTTAAATAGTGCTTTGTAATTTGGGATAACTGCTGTTGCTAATGCTGCTGTAAAGAGGCACTGACAGCACACCACAAACCCATTAGCTGATGTTGGTACATTAAAAAGAAGCAAATGCTGTACCTCTTATGCAGTTTGCTTCAGTGAGCTGTAAGCATTTAGTTAAAAGGGCACAGGCACTTTTCTGCACCCAAAGAGAACTGCCTACATCTCCCAGGCACATGGGAACGGCACTGTGTGCCTCTAAAAAATACTTAAATTCAGATTTAAAACTTATTTTAGCAGTTTTGTCGATGATGCATGTCAGTTCTCAACATTTTACTCACAAAGTAATTTCTCAGATCAACATAATTCAAGAGGTCGAGAAACATAAGCAGACTGATGGTCAGGCCAGTTCTAATCAAAGCAGTTGTTTATCTGTATAATCTTAACCACATCATTTGGATGTATAACTGAAAGTGAGCATCCTTGGTATGTTGCTAATAATCCATCATTGCACAAAAACGTGCACGCATGTGCATGTGTGGTATGGTAAAGGTTGGGCATCACGATGGCGATACAAATTTTGCAACTATTCCTTCTTCAGTCAGCCTTCCGCAGCCTGAGTATAAACAGCTCCACCAAAAAAGATGGGCAGTTGAGAGTCAATGTCTCCTAAATAAGAAATGGCAAACAGCTCATACACCGTGACTGAACACCAGCTTTAAAATGTATGAAATTGTCACACCGCGGTGAGGTCAAGTTGGGTTTTTGTTCTGTCTCGTCATTTCCTGTTTTATTTTTAAATTTACCTGCCCTCTCGTTTCAGGTCACTTGCCCTTCCTCATGTGTCACCGGTCTGATTGTCATCCCCGCCCTGATTGTTTCCACCTGTTCCCCATTACCCTGTGTATATCTTGTCTGCGTCTCCCTTTGTCTTGTGCCAGAGTGTTTCGTTCTCGGATTGTGCACCTAAGCCTTTTTCCTAGCGTTTTTTTGTTTTCTCCTTGATTGAGTGATTTTTTTGTTGTAAATTTCTTAGTATAGCCATTTGTTTCATAATGCTTAGTTTAGTTGTTTTTTCAGCCTCCCTTGGAGAGATTTTCAGTTAATGTTTTGCAGCCTGTTGATTTTCCTCTTTGTGAGTGATTTTGATTTTGATAATTTTTCATAACGCAGTTCAGAGTTTTTCCTCCCTTGGAGTGATTTTTCATTTTCCTTAGTTTAGGTCTGTTTTTCATAGCCTGCCTTTGCATCACTGTCGAGGGTTTTGTTATTTCTAAATAAACTCACTGACACCTCTGCGTCTGAGTCCTGCTTTGAGCCTGATAGAAATTAGGTCACAAGCTACTGTAGGTCACCAACTAGTACCACATCACCAAGCTTCTAGCACCATCCACCACCAAGGACTTTGCTGTGCTACTTTGGTTTGACCAGGTATTTAATAAGGTAGCCCTAGGAGATCTATTATTCCTATGTACGGTATATAATCCCTCGAGCATGGTCTGGTTCTGCTCCACGTCTCCTTTCAAATGGACATGTCTGGCGTGAGGCGTCCAGGAGACATCCAAATCACATGTCCTAACCATCAATGTTCTCTGAGCTCCATACCCTGTCTGTAAAACTCTCAGTATGAACCAGGCGAAGTGCTCACCAGAGAGTCAAAAAGCTTCTGAACCATGCATCTACACTTTTCTGATGTCAGAATTGTGGCCAACCAAGTGCAGTAGTATGAATTCCTTCAAGGAGAGGCTTTGAGTGTGCACTACTTTCTCCATTTGAACAATTGTCACATCTCACTCCTTTTTGTGATAAACAAGTTTATTGCAAGCAATTTCAAACTCATGCAGTCTAATTTTACCTATTACCAGGTGTACCTTACATAAACTTTACAAGGCCATTTCACAACAATTCACATGGTCAGAAACATATCTTACCTGGAACTGAACCTCCAGGATAATTAGAGAAACATCGTAAAAAACAAAGTTAACTTTTAGTTAGTTAGTTGTTACTATGACCATATTATTCTCCATTTAAACCTGTTCCTGTTTGTGTTAGCATAAAGCAGGCAAGTATAGCACTGAGATTAGATGAGCACATATTTTTTAATGAATGTTTCCTTAAACAGGGACGGATGGATTCTTACAAGGGCGTTCTATCACTAATGCTAATATCACTAAAGAAGCACAAGATACAAAGGAAGCTCGGCAGCTGAATCGATTTATCCCCCTCCGTCTGCTTGGAAAAGGAAAGGATGATCTTAACAAAAATTCATGCACTGCGCTCTTTAAATGTGACATCAATTACCACTAAGACATAAGCCTGACTCGGATACAACAGTAGACCAGTGTATAATACATGGTAACCAATGAGTCTCTTAGGGATAAAGGGAGCTTTAGCCTGGAATGAGAGTCCTGTTAACATTAACGAGCAGCATGAATGGCATGCTGGATGTGTAAATGTGAGGGTAAACCCAGGCCACCAAGTGGATTCCTCCTCAGGGATCTAGGTAATAATCCTATTCTGCAGCCTTATCTCCTGCTCTCACTTAAGCATGAGAGGATGAAGAGAGGCCAACGCTGTGCTGCGATGTGTGTGTATTTGACAAACTCAGACCATGTGTCTCTGTGTGTTTTCGTTAGAAAGCAAACCAAGGGAATATTTTGCCGTTCTACCTGTAAAAATGCATACATGTTTACAAGTCTGTATTCATGTTGTACATGTGTGTAAGAGAATCATTTTAGGGATTTTAGTCAGACTAAAACACGTCTAAGGACATTCAGATGTGAAACCAGCACATTACTGCGCTTCACATAAGAACATTTTCATATTTTCTCTCTCTGCTCATGCAGCAGTGTCAGTAGGGACATTAGGGTATCTGTCAAAATGTTGAAATATTACTACAGCTTTCAGAGCTCTGACATTCCACAGCTGAACTGTGACAGAGATGGTCTGACATGAAGTAAGATGATGAAAACATCTTATTAAAGCAAAGCAGTCCTTTTGCTTCAGTCCAGAGAGAATCATTGAAATAAGACAAAACTGATGAATGTGAACAGTTAAATCTCTCACACACGATGATGGTTGTGTTAGAAGGCCCATTGTGCTGCACAATTAAATTAAAAAAGAAACAATAAATAAATCAGAAGTAAATGTAACAAATAATTGTGCGTTGGAGAATCCTTAAATATTCTTAAGTGAACAATCTATGGTGTAAGATAGCTATCATAAAGATGTGTGCATGATTTTAACTATTCATATTCGTAATGTTAAACATATGTCAATACAATTGTTGTACACAAAATTCTGCTGTCATATACGTGAGTCTAAGAAAGTGCAAAGTTTCTAATTTCTAAGACTACGAAGTCTTCACTGTAAACACGAATTCAAGTTTGGACCGGAAGTAGTTTAAGCCAATTATTATGGAGTAAGATAGCTATCATAAAGATGTGTGCACGATTCTAACCATTCATATTCGTAATGTTAATTTGTATCCAATATTTATTTCATAAAATTATACTATTTTAAAATATATGTAGTTCAAGACTTCAAGACTTACAGACTTGTTTGCGACATGCCGGTGATGCTAAGTTAGTGTTACTATTACTACCATTAGAAGTTGGCTTGTGCTACGGGTGGCTGTGGCTCACAGGCAGAGCGGGTCGTCCACTAATCAGATGATCGGCGGTTCGATCCCCAGCTCCTCCGGTCTGCATGCCGTGGTGTCCTTGGGCAAGATACTGAACCCCAAGTTGCTCCTGAAGGCTGTGCCATCGGTGTGTGAATGTGTATGAATGCTTAGATCCTTAAACCTTAAACTGATGAGCAGTTGGCACCTTAGCCATCAGTGTAGTAGCCAATGCCATCAGTGTATGAATGTGTGTGAATGGGTGAATGAGATATGTAGTGTAGAGTGCTTTGAGTGGTCGGAAGACTAGAAAGGCGCTATATAAGCACAGTCCATTTACTTAATTAGCGCTGACCTGCAAAATATGAAATAATTAATTTGACACATAATGTTGGTCAAAATACGACTTCTATCGATTTATAAATTGTGTCAATTGGCATATTGCTGTTTGTATCAAGTGTTTCAGATGTATGGTAGAAATGCTAATAGTGCCAATTCAGACCCCATGAGTCCTGTGAATAAGCATTATAAAAGGCGTCAAACAGGTCATATCTCAACAGCCATCTATTCTACACCACCTTATTCAGGGTCAAGATTCAGGTACACAGTCACAGCTGAAATACATAAAACACAAACATGACACATGTAGGTGAGGCACAGCAGGATTTGATGGATGGATGTGCAAATCGAGAAAGTGTCAGTCTGGGCCCTACAGGAGAACCTGACCTTTAGACTGGACACTGCACCCAGGCTCTTAAGCATAAACATAAACATAACCACCAGGCCCTGTCCAGGCCAGTAGAGTATATGTATGGCTGAAATAATCTATGACTCTGTTAAGTTCCTTTAATTATCTGATTTTCAATACAATCCAAATAATGTGCATACTCATGAATATTCAGCGGGTTTCTAACCCCCAAATTCCACTGGGCATGGATCCATTCTGTGTGCACCACGGCTTTCAGAGCTATACGGCTGTTCCGTTCTAGTCAATGTCAATGAGATCATGTGACCTGACATCAGCACATACACCACAGACATCAGATCAAAAGGAGCTCTGGAGCAAAGTTATGTTAACTTACTTTGTGTTGTAGTAACTGTAACTCCTACCTTAGAACACGTCTCTGTGTTTTTAGTATTTTTAGTACTTTTTAATGTTTTTCTACACTGATCTGATTTAGTAGCGCATTTGACACCATTGACCATCAAATTCTTCAACAGAGACTGGAACATCAAATTGGCATAAAAAAGGAACTGCCCTAAGCTGGTTTAAGTCGTATTTCTTAGATCGATCTCAGTTTGTTCACGTCAATGATGAATCCTCCATGCATACCAAAGTTTGTCATGGAGTCCCACAAGGTTCTGTACTAGGACCACTTCTATTTAGTTTATATATGCTTCCTTTAGGGAACATTATTAGGAATCACGCCATTCATTTTCATTGTTATGCCGATGACACCCAATTATATTTATCGATCAAGCCTGATGAAACCAATCGGTTAACTAAACTCCAAGCATGCCTTAAGGATATAAAAAGTTGGATGACCTACAATTTTTTTATGTTAAATTCAGACAAAACTGAAGTTCTTGTAATTGGACCCAAACACCTCAGAAACTCTCTTTCTAGAGACACTTACTTTAGATTGGATCACCCTGGCCTCCAGCTCCACTGTAAAGAATCTTGGAGTTGTTTTTGATCAGGATTTGTCCTTTAATGTCCACATAAAACCAACAAATTTCGAGGACTGCATTCTTCCACTTACGTAAAATCGCTAAAATCAGATGCATCGTGTCTCAAGTGGATGCAGAAAAACTAGTCCACGCATTTGTTACTTCAAGGCTAGACTATTGTAACTCTTTGCTATCAGGCTGCTCCAATAAGTCTCTTAGGACTTTGCAGTTAATTCAGAATGCTGCTGCACGTGTTCTGACAGGAACCAAGATCAGAGATCACATCTCTCCCATTTTGGCTTCCTTGCATTGGCTACCTATTAAATCTAGAATAGAATTTAAAATTCTTCTCCTTACTTATAAAGCTCTTCATGGTCAGGCACCATCATATCTAAAAGAGCTCATAATACCTTACTACCCCTCTAGAACACTGCGCTCTCAGGACGCTGGGTTCCTTGTAGTTCCTATAGTTACTGTCAATATTGTTACCATATCTCCATTACAGTTTATTGTTAGTTGATGATTTGCTGCTGCTGTGCATCTGTGTTTCTCTATCTCTATCACAGGTTCCACTGCTACTGAAATCATTTTATCATTTATTGTAATTCATTGTCATTTCATCATTCATTGTAATTGTACAGTATGTTTGTGTTGATTTGTCCTGTACACGTGACATCTATTGCACGTCTGTCCGACCTGGGAGAGGGATCCCTCCTCTGTGGCTCTATGCTTGTCAGACTGCAGCAGAAGAATCTCTGTCTCACACACACACAGCTCTTTGTGATCACAGGAAGTAGACATGAAAGACAAAATAATGTAGTTGTAGAGTACTTCCTTGTTGCTGAGGCGGAAAAGGTCAATACCCCGGAAATGTTGTCCATTATGAGGATAGGGATCACACACACACACACACACACACACACACACACACACACACACACACACACACACACACACACACACACACACACACACACACACGTAGACAGCAAATCACACCTGCAGCCAATTTAAAAGACTAATTTTCTTCCACGCTGTGGCCTGTGGGAGGAAAGCTGTCTGAAAGATGCTCCACATTCCATTCAGTTCTTGAGAGGCGGATGCATGGTTGTATCTCTGACCGAAGCCATTCACAAAGATGCTTCACTGAGACTCAACTGTGCACATAAAAATGCAGAGCAGCATTGAAAGGGTCTGCAGTAATCAAAAGCTGAAGTAGCCGGACTAAGACTTACCAAGGAAGCGGAAGGTCCTGCGCACCAGCGGGTTGAGGTAACAGCAGTCCCCGGTGGCCACCGTTTTCTCGGACCGGTCGAACTCTTTGGACGTGTACTGGACCAGGAACAGCACAGTCTCCGTTATCGTGATCTGATGGAAATGAGAGACAGAGACACAGAACGAGAATTCAGATGAACTTAGTCGCAGTGTGTTTGTCAGTCGAGTCGCCGTCTTTGGCAGCGTCATTTTCTGTCACACAGCCCAGAGCTTGTGTGACTGTTTTCTCAGTGGGCTCCATCTGTACAGACACAGCTGTGGAACACACAGGAACATATGGAAGGGAGGAAGTCAGCTCAAGGTACTGTGAGAGAAGGAGCAGAGGTATGTGAGTATGAGTGTGTGTATGAGTGTGTGTGTGTGTGTGTGTGTGTGTGTGTGTGTGTGTGTGTGTGTGTAAGGTGACTATTTGTTTTTTAATTTAAAAATGGGATCTGCTCCACAATTCTGTCTATTAGTAATTGTTTTAATGCAGACTGATTTAGAGAAGATTACAGACATCCTGCAGGATTTGAACTTAAATTGGTGAGCGGTGTAGCATAGGTCAATGAAGAACCTCCAGTGCTAGGAAATGAAGCCAAAGCCAAAGTGCAAAAAAAGTGTAATTCCTCGAGTGGCCACTTGAGACAGGCTGTCACTCATGCTCTGTCCATTCTTTATACTGTCATTGATCCAAATTACAGGATAAATAAACAAATATTTTTTTTACTTTCATTGACAATGAAAGACAGATCAGTCGTAACACTTTAAAGCAACTACATCAACTACAATTGTCTAAGGGCCAGGATTTTTCCTGGCAGACACTGTGAGGGCCAGATGCTCTCGTAAAATAAAATAAAAATGAATATTGTATTCTATGTAATATATTATCTCTTTGATATATGAATTTTCTCTGTTATTTTTATTTTGTTATTTTTTAGCCTCTGTCAGTGTTAACAGAATCATATTACCTGTACGGCAGCAAGCCACTAGGCGGAAGCAATATTTAAAGCATCATATTTGTGAGGCTGTCAAGCTGTCCATCACTGCCAGCTGCAGTGTCGTCATTAGTGGAGAACAAAGGCAGGAGAAAGGCCTTAAGAATATATGTCAAGCATAAAAAATGGCACTCTCAAAAAGCCTTAAGCAGAAAGTTGATTCAGAAAAGTGCAGCTTTAATGAAGTGCCGACACCACAACACGAAGCGTGCAAGCTTCAAGGAGTCATATCCTGAACAGTGGAATTATTAACTGAGCTTCAACTGCAATTGTGCTATTGTGTGCGAAAAAATGTCCAAGGATCATTTTAATAGATAAAATGAGCATGTGGAATAATTAGAAATTAGAAATGATAAATAAGAGCTACGAGCTTAGAAACATACTTTTTTCTCCTCTCTAGGCTATTCCTCAATTCAGTGATATCCTGGGAGCCGGATGGAAAGCTCTGGTGGGCCGGATGTAGCACACGGGCCACGTTCGCTGACCTACAGTAAAGGCCGATCCCAGTTGACATTGGACAAACACTGTTTATGACAAAATCAACTGAATTCATCATGCATACGCAAACCCGCCATCATCAAAGTGAATGGCAGATCACAGAGGACTTTTGACTATATGACTTTCATGAGTTATTTCTCATCCCCTCTGTCTATATGAGCTGCTGTGATGAATGGATTTCCTGGTGTAGGGTCATTAAAGTTTATCTTATCTGCGCTCTCTGAGTGCCCTTCTAGTTTTTAGTCATTTTCTACAATTTCTAGTAACATGTCTACACAAACTATTACTTTTGGTGTTGTGGAGATTTTAAATCTATTTTAACTTATGCATCAAAATTAAACTTTAAATAATACTAACTAATAACTAAATAAAGGTGACAGATCACTGGAAAACTTTTTTTTTTGTCCAAGAAATAGAAAAAAAATGTCTGAAATCTAAAGGTGTGCTTCTTGTTTTTAAATACATAATGAGTTATAAAAAAAACATAAACAGAACAGCCGCATATTTCACACAGAGCCTTGTGGAGGCCCGCTTCTGGGACTTCTGAACCAGACTGTGGCGGAGCTGGTGGGGTTTAAAACACTGACAAGAAAGACTGCAACACACACGTGGCCACGGCATGGCCTGCGCCCGGTGGAATTTGGGGGTAACTTCTATAAACTGAAAGGAGTGCATTTATTGGGGACTATTTTAAATGGTGGATTAATACACATTTCCCACTACCAGTAAAATGTAAATATAATATATAATATTCATGCACTCATGCATGTTAACCCTCACAAGTACAATATGTAACATATTTATTGTATTCAATCATAAAATGAATATGCCAAGTCATCAGAGGTTAAGAAAACACGCTCTACTGAACTGAATGAAGTGAACATTAAATTCTGCCCGACCTAAGAAGCTCCATGAGCAGACACGTGGTAACACACAGAAATATTGGAGATGATTTGAAAGATGAAGATGTTTGCGGCCCAGAAGGACCCCAGAGTTCCTGTTTCAGTAAATGGTGTCCAATTTTAACCACTAGGTATCAGTATTTTGCAGTGTTACATATTGTACCTTTAGATTCTGTATTTACAACATCTATTGGATACTTAAGTCCCTTATTAGTCACAGCTTTAAAACCATCACCTGGTATCTATTTGTATGTACCAAAATCAAAGCAATGTCAACATGTGACAGCTGCTGCATTTTGCTGCCAACAGCTCACAGATTGCCCGCCACATTACACCAGCTCCTGCTCTCCATCAGAGTTCAACCACCAGCGACCTCAGACATAATGACAGCCACTAGTACATTTACTACAATGTCGGGGCTTTGAGATCAAAATCGCTCAGTATTACCAGAGCAGTCGACAGCAGTCCAACCATGGCACACCAGCTCTCCAACCCTTACATATATTTGCCACAACAGAGTAACTACCGGTAATATTTACATCCAGCAGATCACATCTTCATGTTAGATGAGTAAAACATGGGTCAGAGTCATACAAACAGTGTATGTATGAGGCACTATCATACAACTGCTACTTTCCAACCAATGCAGTTGTCTTTTTAAGGCCCAGCACCCACATTGTCTGTGGTCAGATACATACAGTAGTAGCAACTTAAAAGTTCCCGTTCAAGCTGAACGCCAGCTGAATGGCAGCCGTCTTCCAGCTGACTTTCAGCTGGCTACCTGCTAAGTCCCGGGACCGGAGAGACCCCCCTCCTTCTCCTGGGCGTGTCTATTTTTTACTGTAACTCCACCCATTCATGTGATTACAGGGTATGACCAGGAGATGGCGCTTCTTTCACAGAACTTATTTACAGTTGTTCTACCTGGAGATGACGTAGCTTACACACCTCGTTAGCATTCTCGTTGCTCAACCTTTTGTTTGCGCTTACAGTAATGGGCTTATTGGTCTCCGAGTGTTACAGATCACAGAGCGGAAAATGCAGCTGGTTTGAGTACTGCACACTATACAGTAGCCGTATGATTTGAGCGTGTTCATGAATTGAAATTAAATTTAAGGTGTTTATATCTAACATGTCAGCATTCACCAAATCAACAACATCTAGTCTGTTCTGTCTTTACTAGTGGTGGGCCGTTATCTGCGTTAACGTGAGACTCTTATCAGGCGATAAAAAAATATCACCATTAATCTATTCTCAAATCTGTTCCAGCCTTTGAGGTCGCTTTTTGACTTTTTTCTCTTTTGTTCGTTTTTGTTTTCTTCGCTGTAACTCTGTGGAGTCCTGATCTCTCTAGCAATGTTGTTTTTAGAGAGTTTTTGAGTTTTTCTCGTGTTTTTTAAATGCCGCTTCCACCTGGACAGCTGCCTTTGTTTACTCCGGGAACAGCTGATCGCGCTAATGCCAGGCCGGCATTGGCGCATTAATCTACAGTATCTATGGCCACCACTAGTCTTTACATAATTACTGAAGCGTCTCTTCTCTTGTGCTCGCGCACTCTCTCTCGCTCATCTGCATGCAAACAACAAACTAACCCTTAAAAATTTGCAAAAAGAATTGAAGAATAACAACAGCAATAATACCTCCTATTGAATATTTGGTCTCTGTCATCACATCATCACACATGACGGTTTCATAAGCGTATACTGCAAACTTTATTAAAACCAAACTAACTTGACTTATTTCACACTTGATTCACCCGTAATTCTTTCCATTTACGCTTTACGCCATTTAGCCTATGGTCACTGTTTAAATCAACAACATCTAGGCTATTCTGTCCTCACATTTTCCGCTCTGATTTGTGTGACACGTGGGGGGAAAAAGGCCCATCAAGTGCAAACAAAAGGTTGATACCTACATAACAAAGGCTTCCAAAGGGCTGTTAATCACCAGGTATTCTCCCTCTTTAAATGGCGTCTCACAACGATCAAACTGTGACCAAATATTCAATAGGAGGTATTATTGCTGTTGTTATTCTTCAATTCTTTTTGCAAATTTTTAAGGGTTAGTTTGTTGTTTACATGCAGATGAGCGAGAGAGAGTGCGCGAGCACAAGAGAAGAGACGCTATGTTATGATATATTTTATTTATCATTGGTTAACTGTTTACCAAATCAACAACATCTAGGTTATTCTGTCCTCACTGTACATAATTACTGAAGCTTTTCTCTCGCGCACTCTCTCTCTGTCGTTCCCTCTTAATCTGCATGTAGTGAAAGCCACAGCTGGACATCAGTATCCATCATACTGTACATTATACTGTACTATCAATATGGCCACTATGTCGTTCAGAGGAATACTCAGAAATCGTTTCATACTGCAGGCTTCAGAAAGCATCAAACAGATATAACTCTTAAAAAACAGTTACGGGCGGAGTTTTCTTTAATAACAAGTTTATGTTGGCATGATGTTGTTGTGCGTGACATGGAGTTGCGGCTGCAGTGGTGGCTCAGTGTTATCTTATCACAACTGTTTTTTCCCATCAACCAATCCGCTGGAATACTTGGTGCTGTGTGGGGCGATATGAACGGATCATGATGATCCTTTGCACCACTAAACACATCCATGATTTTGCTCTGTCTCAGTTGATCGGGTCACCCGCTGACCCCAGCGTGTCTGTTAGATGTGTCTTAGTTTAGACAGACTACGGTGAGAGCGGAACATCACTGCTCCTCCCCGTGGACAAATGAGGCATTGCAGCTGGTTTTCACACAGACTGCTTAGGGGCGTTTCCAGTCGGGCCCTCACTGACTACGTCATCGCGGGGGATTACATTTCGGTCACGTGCCAGCCAAGGACCTGTCGAGGACCTGTCGAGGACCTGTCACTGCCCTGTCACGGTCCCGTCACGGAAACACGGGAACTTTTAAGTTGCTACATCTGTACAGTATATCTAAACTCGATGGTGCAGCATTTTCCTGCTGATGTGATCAGTGTTTAACCAACGCATGTACATTGTGCTTGTTGCACATACAGGAAATGCAAAGATGTTTTGTATCATTCAGGCGAGGCTAGCAGTGTGAGAGGTCCACTGTCTCATCCAGGTTGGTGAAGGAGAGGGCTTTTTAGTATAGCTCTGTGGTTCACAAGACACATCATCTATAAAAACAAGTATTTCCAAGGCACACTTTTACATATAATTACAGCTATAAATCATCATAAATAAGATTGATTCCAAGACACACTGTGTGCAGCAGCACAGTTTATGAACCACTGGTCTAACTAGCATGCAAGTGTTCAAACCATTCATAATACAAGAGAGAGAGAAACCGAAGGAACAACAGAGGAAGAGATGAGGCTGTGAAGATAGATGTGATCAGATGTGGAGAGCAGAGAATCCACTGATCACATCGCATTAAGTAATTAATGGACAGAATGCTGATTGATGTACATCTGCTGCTGCCTTGAATGTTGGCCTGCTCACACACACACACACACACACACACACACACACACACACACACACACACACACACACACACACACACACACACTTTACATTTCACTCTGAAATATCTTGAAGATGGTGCTATTATCAGGGAAAACTGCCCCCTTAGAATGTTTTTACTTTCATCCCCTTTAAAAGAGAGCTCTCCCAACCTGACTGTCCTGTGTTGAGTTTCTTTCAGAGGAATCACCTACCGTTGTACCATTGAGAGTGTCCTAACCAGCTGCATCACAGTCTGGTATGGTAACTGCTCCATCTAGGACCGGAAGGCGCTGCAGAAGGTGGTGAAAATTGCCCAGTGTATTAGCGGCTCACCACTCCCCAACATCACGGCTGTTCATAGGGCTAGAGACAGCTCTCACCCAGGCCACAGACTGTTTACCCTCCTCCTCTCCAGGAGGCTTCTTCCCTACAGCTGTCACCCTGTTAAACTCTGCACATAAGTGACCCCCGCCTACCAGATTGACTGAATCTGGTAGGTGGGGGATTTAATTCTTCTGGAAGAATGAATTCTTCTGGAAACATTGAATATGTGGCAGTTGTTTCATTACAGTAATAACAGTGCATGATTTTTTGGATTGCTCCTGATGAGTGTGTGTGTGAGTGTGTGAATGGGTTTATGTGACAGTGTTGCAAAAAGTGCTCTGGGTGGTTGGTAGACCAGGTACAAGTCCAGGTTATGGAGCTGATGCCCCATTAACTGTATGCTGGTCAAGAGACCCCTGGGGCCTTCTCAACTAGTCCTTCTTCAGCTTGACAGGTCTTTAGGTTGCTGCCACGACAGGATTTTATGTCAACCTACCCCAGGATGCAGGATCAGCCACCACATAGGCGTCAAAATATGGCCCGCAGTGTAATTATATTTGGCCCGTGAGGCAATACCAAATGACTACTAGAGCTGGCGCAGTCAAACTATGAAGAAACATGTGGACCAAGTTAGAGCCGGGCTGATGGCCACTGCAGACAAGCTTCTTTCAAACTAAATGAAAACCTACAAACTGATGGAGAACAAAAAGAGTGAAAATGTTTTTCTGTTGTCTTTCCTCTCTGCCAGCTAAGGTTAGAGCAGACGAGCACAGCAGCTCTGAATAAACAAACTAATGAAAAAGGTCCGAGTTCATTCTGTGGACATACTGCAGCCTGAGTTTCTGTTTCTACAGTCATGGAATAATAGAGCCTGATAATAACACCTTTATTTATGTAACACTTTGGTGTGCCTAAGGTAAATTGGAGCACAGTTACATAAGAGAGAAAAAATAACAAGGCCAAACAGACATGCTAAGGGAACATGGTAATAAATAGAAGAGGCAAAAGTTTAAATATTTGTCCAATATAATATAATATATTAGAGTTTCTTAAAAAAAACAACACTTGTTTTGAATTGTGGACTTAAAAATAGTTGAGGTGTCAGTCAAAATATACACTATGCAAGCAGGTAAGTCAGAGGAAAGTGGCATAACCTTGACATGACTATTATTATCTCCAGTTCAGATATATTTCTGTGAAGCTCATTTAAACACAGAGAACGGTTTCTATCTAGGGATGGGTTTAATATCAGATCTGAATCTATTTTTCAATGTCGATTCTTTTTAAATCCCTCATCAGCTCTTCTTAGGTATGTTTGGTTGGGAATAAACCATCTCTCAGTTTTAAAAAATCGATTTTCTGTTTCATATTTAAACCATGGAGACTTTACGGTGCTGCTGTTGGGAGATTCTGTCACTTCTCTGTCCTGATTCATTTTGCCTCGATGGTAATCAGAGTCCGATTCTCCCTGGCGGGCTGTGCTAGTAAAAACAGCACAGTGGAAATAATATCAATTGTACTTTATAACTCAGAAATAATGACTCAAAGAATTGAAGATTTTTTCTTGCAAGGTGAATTAAACCAGAGGCAGAACACTTTCACGTCCATGCAAATGACTGAAAGACTGAAATGCAGGCATATAATTAAGAAGCAAAACATCTCTAACATAACACACATGAATATACACATGGTTCATATGGTATGTCTGCCTGACTGAAGCCTGTTTTAGCCTGAAAACCAATTCAAGCCAGCCAGAAACTACTTTTACATGAGTGTTCTTCATCTGCTCACATACATACATCACCTACTGTATCAAAATCTAACTATCTGTACTAAAATCTTTCCAATTTTCTTCCCAGACTCTTACCTTCTACATCACATTTTCTGCCATATGATGCAACATAACTCACTGTTTCAGATCCGTGCACAATGAGGTCCCAGTAGGACTGTCAAAGACTCAACAAGGACAACTGTACACAACCAGAACATCCACTCGCTAACAAGTTACGATATGTATTTATTTAGTTAAAATGTGTGTGTGTGTGTGTGTGGTGTGTGTGTGTGTGTGTGTGTGTGTGTGTGTGTGTGTGTGTGTGTGTGTGTGCGCGCTCTGAGGGCAGAACAGGTACAGTGTGCAGATGAGCTGCATATTCTTGTTGTTTTGTTCCCTTTCTTAATTAGACAAACTAAACTCCTTCAACACACTGTAGTCAAGAAATGATGGATTTACGGTGCACTACCACCAGTGAGTACAATAAGAGTCATTTATTCGTATTTCCATCATGTATTATATGCCTTAGAAAGCCTGTGATATGGCTACAGAATATAGCTAGCTGAGGGCTGTTAAACATGGTGAGAGAAGAATATGACACATAATCAAAGCGTTACCTAGCCATCCACACAAAATATAAGCATCAATGCAAATATAAGCAACTTAACAAACTGTGCTTACAGACCAGAGGCTTTGCTGAGCCTACCCAAGTCCACCATGTGCAAGGAAAAACAAAACAAACAAATCGGCCTCCTACTGGGTTCAAAGGGCGAGCAATGAGGCCCAAATGATACAGAACAGAATATCACCACCGAGCGGCTGCAGAACGAGAGTGTTTAGTTTGTCCATTCTGGGCTACAGTAGAAACATGGCAGACTCCATGGAAGAGATAAATCTGTAGATATAAAATTCTCATTCTAAAATAATAATTAAAAAAAACATAATGATTCTTATTTTCAGGTGATGGTGAGGTTTCTGTCATATTCTGTAAATGCCCTAAATCTGACACACTGGACTTAAAAATTACAGGTAGTCTTATGACAACTTAAAAGGTAAGTATGCATAATAATATAGGACTCATATGGACATGAAACCATATGTATGTACGTTTGTACGTATCTGTGTATGTTCGTAAGCACATAAAAGCACTACTTATATATTTTAAGTCTGACCACTGAGGGTAGAAGTGAAGGCTGCCAAAAGCTCATCAGACAGTAACTAATCACACTCACACACACACATCTGGAGCACACATTTGGGGTTCAGTATCTTGCCCAAGGACACTACAATATCCAGACGGGAGGAGCTAGGAATCTAACCACTGATCCTCTGGTATAACCCACTATACCTCCTGAGCCACATATTAGGGGAGTGATTTAGAATCAGTACTGATTAGTTCTACATTAAATATATAACCATTACACCATTACCTACAATTACATCATACCAACTGTGATGTGCAATGGAAAAAAAGGTTGACAAGCTGGCACATCAGTCTAAAGATAGTCACATTGTTTCGTGTATCAGGATTGTTTCCTGGTGGAAAGCTGAGACATACACAAAGGCCTCATCATATAAGAGCAGTGAAAGAATGGAAGCACCGTTGTTTGCTTTGTGAGACATGACGTGTTAAGTGGCTGTGTCTAAAAAAGAAAGGCGTGCTAGGTGCCATAACTAGAATCTCATTTCAAGTTGCCAATGGAAACCTGTATGAAGAGTGTGCATGAGTGGGTGAGTTCTGCTTTTACTCGACAAATGGCAGCTATGGTAGGATTACAAAGCCTTTCAAATAAAGGGCTAGATAGTGTAAATGGATGGACTGTACTTGTATAACACCTTTCTAGTCTTCTGACCACTCAAAGCACTTTTACACTACATATCTCATTCACCCATTCACACACATTCATACACTGATTGCACTGGCTGCCATGCAAGTGCCAACTGCTCATTGGTTTGAGGAGCTAACCATTCATACACATTTACACACTGATGGCACAGCCTTCAGGAGAAATTTGGGGTTCAGTATCTTGCCCAAGGACACTTCGATATGCAGACTGGAGGAGATTGAGGCCCCATGCCCCCACATCTTCTAAACCCAGAGATGTGCTTCCGGCTCTTGGCTGATTTCACACTCAGTGTCACTAAGGGATTCATCTTTAATTTACAAGATCCCCCCATTGGGATTTGTACCAACAATCTCCTGACCTTGTCTCGTCTGAATGTTTCCACCTGACTGAACATCTATTCGCATAAAGTCCTGCCAGTGAATACAGCACGGTGCATCCAAGCACACGAGCCACTGTGAAAATGTGCAGGTCAGTGTGTGTGTGGTAATGATGGGTACTGAGACCCAGAGCTGCCACACACACACTGATTTTTTCAGGTCAACTGGGGAAGAAACCAAAACACCTGGACTAAAATGAATAATGATGTCATGTTATTTTCAGGAAAGTAAAGACATGAGCACGAGTCAAGAGCTTACAGACCATCACGTGGCAATAAAATTGCCTGCTGAGGCATGCAGATTAAAGTGGTGAACCCAACATGCAAGGTTAGATTAAACCTTTAGGAAACCTCTGGGCAAAAATGAGTTGTGAGCACTGACTGAACTGTTTCTCCCACTCTATTAGTTAGTTTCAATAACCCGATTAAGCACACTCATATTTGGTGAAATGCACAATGTGCACTTAAAACAATAAAGTGGATAATGTAAAATGTTTTATCTCTACAAGAAGATGCCTTAAAATGAGCTTATAATGGAGATATTGCCTTAAAGCCACTATCACTTCACTTTCTATGTTGCTTTTGTAGTGTCTACAATATCAACACATTTCCATATCATTCAAATATCCTCTAAACTAACTGCCACATGGACCTAGGTCTTCTGGGCTCATGAGGTCCACTTTGTCCAGTTGGTGATCGAGCCTCTCTGAGGTATGAGCAGCTGAAGTTAATTCACATCCTGTCTGCTTCAACAGTTAATGATGGTGATTATTCAAGTAGTTTTGCATCAATTTAGAACTGAAAACATATTTATAACTATACAAGTTTATTCTTGACCTTGGAAGCAGTAGTTTGTAAAGTAGCAATATGTGCTTGAAATTATACAATTATATATATATATATATATATATATATATATATATATATATATATATATATAAATATTCAATATTATCATTCAATATGACAATACTATAAAAAGAAAAGAAAAAAGATCAATATAATAAAACAATGCAGAGGAAAATCATTGATCATTGATGTGTTCAGGGACTCCCTACGGTGGCCCTGAAGTGCAAAACACAACAGCAAATTCAAAAACACAATAGCAAATTAAATAACACAACAGCAACTCGAATAACACAACAGCAAATTCAAAAACACAATAGCAAATCAAATAACACAGCAGCAAATTCAAAAACACAATAGCAAATTCAAAAACACAATAGCAAATCAAATACCACAGCAGCAAATTCAAAAACACAATAGCAAATCAAATAACACATTAGCAAATTCAAAACGGAAAGGGTAGGTACCATCAGGTGACATGAATCGTCGCTGATTGGACTGGTGGTCCTCTGAACCGGAAAGACATGGCTTACATGTTTTCAAAATATGAGCGCTGTTAGTGACAACGTACGCGCTGCTATTAAAGAATATTTTGATGCACGACATGGATACGTGATACTACGGAAACGCATGATATTCACTGGATTTTTTTATTTTTTTTGACACTTTCTCGTAATTACGAGAAAAGATCTTGTAATTACGAGATAAGGAAAGGTGCCTCATTGGCCACTGCACTTTGGTAAAGTTAGAAAGATATTGGCACTTCCGGGATCAATAACTCTTAAGTGAAACATTGTTAAAACACAAAACACGCATATTTTCAACTGTAGTAAGACAGACAACGAGCTACAACCAGTACTCGAGTTGAGGGGGGATGGGGGGGATGGCATCCCCCCTGTGGGGAAAAATGGTCAAAATCATCCCTCTTCTAAAATGGTCATCCCTTCTTATGTCAGCGGTTTTTTAAAGTGTGAGGCGCGCCTCCCTTGGGGGGCGCCAGAGGACTTCAGGGGAGGCGCGGCGGGGGGAAAAATAAAAATATATCTTACAAAGATATGTGTCTCATCACTGTGCGATGAAAACTCAGCGAGCTAGCCCCCAAAGAGTAGCAACAAAAATCCACAAAACGACACAGTATGTCCAGCGCAAAGAAACGCTGCTAATGTCCCCTGCTAATGTCTCCTGCTAATGTCTCCTGCTAATGTCTCCTGCTCTGTCTCTGCTTTAGTTTGAATCAATCACGAAGCTCCTGGTTGTTACATAAAGAGGCTTTGACAGTGAAGTGAGACCTCTTGCTGCGATATACCACCTTTGGGTTTACTTTATTCTGGATAAATAAAAAATATTTGAGCACATTCACAAATAAAGATATTTAAAATGTTTCTACAAATATGTTTAAAAAAGATGTGAATGACATGATGTCCATAGTTAAGTGGTATTTGTTTCTTTCCGTTAAATAGTATTGTCTTGTGCAGGCCATGCAACTGAGAATGCAAGCTATGAATCTATGAATCAGATTAGGATTTGCCATGTCTAGCAAGTCACCCTAAAATTGACTAGAATGCAGGAAATTGCATCTAAGAAATACAAAATTTCCTGGGGGAGGACCCCCAGACCCCCCTGCTGGAAAATAAGTAACATAAATGAAAATTTTCACCATCCCCCCTGGTTTCATTTTACAACTCGACTACTGGCTACAACCTAACGTTCATCACAACAAGCCATCCTCAGAGCCACACTAACAACATTAGTGTTTACTAGGACTATTCATAATTTCTGGAAATTTTTATTAGGAATATTAATCAATAACCTAAATATGATACAGTACTGCAGTAATGCTATCTACACTTTAAAATCTAGTGCCCGACTACATCGGTTTGTACGGTAAAGCGTGTGAGTGCTTCATGATGCCTTAAAGTGCACCTCGGAAACTCAGAAATCACATAATCTCTTTTCTAAGATATGCAGATTTAGAAAAGTCATTAAATAAACAAATCAATTTTTTTTCTGACAATTCTTGTTCTACATGTTCCCAGCTACCTACTTCTAGTGCCCGACTACATCAGTTTGTACGGTAAAGCGTCTTCACAGTGACGCTTTACCGTACAAGGTGCAGGTGCAGTGAAAGAACTTGAAAATCACCCCAGAAGTAGCTGGGAACATGTAGAACAAGAATCAGGTGGAGTTGTCAGAAAACAATTTGATTTGTTTATTTAATGACTTTTCTAAATCTGCATATGTATCTTAGAAAAGAGGTTATTATTTGATTTCTGAGTTTCCGAGGCACCAGTTTGTACGCTTTACCGTACAAACCGATGTAGTCGGGCACTAGATTTTGAAGTGTAGATAGTGTTACTGCAGTACTGTATCATATTTAAGTTATTGATTAATATTCCTAATAGAAATTCCCAGAAATTATAAAAAGTCCTAGTAAACACTAATGTTGTTGGTGTGGCTCCGTTGTAGCTCGTTTTGATTAACATTAGGTTATAGCTCGTTGTGATAAACGTTAGGTTGTAGCTCGTTGTGATGAACATTAGGTTGTAGCTCGTTGTCTGTCTTACCTACGGTTGAAAATATGTGTTTTGTGTTTTAAAAAACGTTTCACTTAAGGTTATTGATCCCGGAAGTGCCAATATCTTTCTTACTTTACCGAAGTGCAGTGGCCCCTTTATGTGATCTTTTCTTGTAATTACGAGATAGTGTCTAATTTCTTTTTTTATCCAGTGAATGCAATGCACTTCCGTAGTATCACGTATCCATGTTGTGCATCAAAATATTCTTTAATAGCAGCGCGTACGTTGTCACTAACAGCGCTCATATTTTGAAAACATGTAAGCCATGTCTTTCCGGTTCAAAGGACCACCAGTCCAATCAGCGACGATTCATGTCACCCGAGGGTACCTACCCTTTCCGTTTTGAATTTGCTACTGTGTTATTCGATTTGCTTTTGTGTTATTCCATATTCTATTGTGTTATTTGATTTGCTATTGTGTTTTTGAAGTTGCTGTTGTGTTATTTGATTTGCTATTGTGTTTTTGAATTTGCTATTGTGTTATTTGATTTGCTATTGTGTTTTGAAGTTGCTGTTGTGTTATTTGATTTGCTATTGTGTTTTTGAATTTGCTGTTGTGTTTTGCACTTCAGGGCCACCGTAACTCTCTCTGTACCGTGTGCAGGTCATTGACCAGGTATCAGTGGACGAAGGACGAAGATGAAGGAAGACATTTACGTCTTACACCAGAGACCGTCTTTGAACAGTGACAGTGTTTAACATCTCCATCCATATACAACTATCTCATATCATGTGACCAAAGTTCCATACCGAAAAGTTGAAGCCAGTTCATTCTTACACAGTACACTCTCTACATAATAAACCAACACAGCACAACAGTTCGCCTTGACCACTGAATGAATGATAAATGAGTCAGGTTGGGAGAGCTCTCTTTTAAAGGGGATGAAAGTAAAAACATTCTAAGGGGGGAGTTTTCCCTGATAATAGCACCATCTTCAAGATATTTCAGAGTGAAATGTAAAATGAATAGATGATGTGAAGTGTGTGTGTGTGTGTGTGTGTGTGTGTGTGTGTGTGTGTGTGTGTGTGTGTGTGTGTGTGTGCGCATGCGTGCGTGTGTGTGAGAGATCAGCTGTTTTACTGATGGAAGAAAGGTGTGAAATGTACTCTACACTGCATTTATTAACACAACAGTAAACATAGAGCAAATGTGATGAGTTCCTATTAACAGCCAAAACCATGAGCAACACAGCAGTTCACTTTTGGTTCAGAATTCATATTTACTGCAGTTTAGTGACATCACTAGCAGTAAGTAAAAACCACTGTCTATTCTCAGCTAACACAGGTATAACTCACTCTGTAAAAACTACGAGCTAAATGAAGGATTCAGTAACATGTCTGTCTTCTGTATGTTGAAATCCCTACAGCTAACACCTTCTTGTTGTGTAATAATAGACCAAACAGAGCCTACTTCTACTTCTGGCTAGAATGAGTCTGAAACCACTTCACACCATCAGATTTCACTCCATCTCAAATATTTTAGAATTATTTGTATATGTATTATATTATGTTATTATGTGTATGTATCATTGTACAGCAATGAATCAAAACACAGGGTGAATAGTGTACTAATATATTCAGATTGCATTTCAAAGCCGGAAGCAAATAACACAGCAGGCTTTAATTCATAACTTTCCTGCTGATTTAAGATAAACTACTTCAGTTTAATTATGAAACAGTCCATGACATCCAGTTCAATTAAATACAGACACACAATAAAGTGCTCTTCTCCAGAGTCAACACCGTACTGCAAATGTGTTCTCTTTCCTCTATAGTGTGTACAGGATGATGCTGAGGAGGTTAGTGTCAGCAGGGAGGCAGGAAATACTGTCGATAACATAATGAAGATGAAGCCACTTGTTGGAAAAAAACTAAAGGTAACATTTTCAAAGTGTCTTAACCACACACCAAACAATGACAGACATCTGTCTGCTCTCACTAGCTACCCCAACAAATTCTACAAAACTAAGGGCCCGTCCACACGAGTACGTTTTGGTCGAATCTGCATAAATATTTTATCGTTTCGGCCTCGCGTCCGCACAGATCCAGCTTTTTCGAGGTGTGAAACCGATCTGAACATAAAACCTGACAAACAGTTCATTAAACAGTCATAAACATCCACAGCTCTGAGCAGATCACAATATTCTAAAAGCTAATTATACACTCTGAGCTGAGACAAATTTTTTGGGGGATATTGAAATTTTCTGACACATTACTTATTACAGTTTGTGCAGTTTACGGTTCAAAAACAACTCTGCATCCTTCATTAGGGTTTGAACCCAAAAGAGTTTTGGGAGCAAAGTAAGGTGAAAAAGTGACTAAAGGTGGTGACATAAACACCATGGAGAGCAAATCATTTAAGAGAAGAGTACCAAACTGATGACCACAACAGAAAGAATAAAGCAAAGAACACAAAAATGTACTATAACTTTACAATAACAGCACTGTTGGATTTAACTTTTAGTTACTTTGATGCGACAGCTTATTTGTCGTAAGTGATCCATTCAGATGGCTGTGGGCAACAGAAGAATGATGAAAATATCAAATGCCACTTTTCAAGACAAATGGTTCTTTCTTCTCTTTTTTCTTTGAAACTGTTTTCTCCATTGCTGATACAGAAAGAAAGAAAGTTGCATTCTTGTCTAATTGGTGATGTTCTTTCTGCTCAATTCCTCCGGGTCATGATAGCATCAAAGCTAAACAAAGTAGTCCAGATGTCCCTCTCCTGAGCACATTTTCCAACTGCTCCTGGGGGATCCTGAGGTACTTCCAAACCAGATGACACATATAGTCTCCAGCGTGTTCTCATTCTACCACGGGATCTCCTTCAATGTTTACAGAAAACTTCCATTTGAAGGCACCCAGGATACATCCTGATCAGATGGCTCGTTTCAATACTGTAGGCTGACACGTTCTACTCAAAGCTCTTGAGCCTGAGGAGATTTCTGTTCTGTAAGGTCAACCTCAGTTCCAAATGGAGAGACTTATTTCCGCCACCTGTATCCCAGTCTTTCCTAAAGTTTACTAGAACAGGTGAGGACTGGAATAAACAATGACAAGTAAATACTGTGGTCCATTACAATGCCCACATCACTGCTAATACTGCATCAATCTGCCTGTCAATGTCAAACTATGGCATCTGCAATGCCGACTCTTATTCAGTCCAGTCCACCTTCTATTACAAATCACCACAGTGCATGCTGAAGGCCACAGTCTGATGATTCCTGCAGAACCACATCATCTGCAAAGAGCAGAAAAGCAGCTGTGAGGTCCCCAAACCGGACACTGACCTTCCCCAAGGTGCACCATGAGACCCTGTCCATGAAAATCACAAACAGAAATGGTGACAAGTGTCCTTCCCCAGGACCAATTTACCCTTCCAGAAGCTACTGTCCCAGACAGCAGAGCTCCAGGCTCACAGCGACACACAAACCCCTCCACCACAGTGAAGTGATTCCTCATGCTTCTTTCATTCTTGCTCTCTCTGTTGATCGCAAACAGTTTTAGACTGTTATATATTTGGTAACCTGGCAACACAAAACAGACAATTAGAAAGCGTCTTTGGACAAAACATACACATATGGACGAACACAAGTATCTGGTGGAATGACAGTACACACAGCTTGTATGCTGTATTCTCTGAAAAAGTGACTTGACATACAGAGAATCTCCTCTCCCCTATTGGCCCACAGAGCAGGGATCCCCTGACATGAGGAACTTTTCTACATTTTTATGGTCTTTATGTGTGACTGTCTGACTTGCATTGGACAAATCTAAGAGCAAAATGAAGATTGGCCCACTACAGAGCAGTCTGAAATATCTTTGTGAAACTGGCAGTCAGTGCATAAGAAGGAGTACTGCTGGAAAGCAGCACTGAGTTGAAAATTAATTATTTGAAGGAAGAAGAGTGTCCTCTGATCTTTCACGAGCTGCTGATGGATTTCTCAAAAATATATATTTTATTTGGAGTTTGCATGTTCACATGCGTGGGTTCTCTCCGGGTGCTCCGCCTTCCTCCCACAGTCAAAGACATGCAGGTTAACTGGTGACTGCTGTTTGTCAGCTAGGCAGTTTATGGAAAAGGAATGAATGAATTAACTGTTCATCTCTGTAGCTATATAGATTCAGTTTACTGACTTCATAGGTGTTTCCCAGCAGTTCAGTTCATTGTCATTAAAAAACAAATCAAGAAGATTAGTGTCAGACCAGGACGGGAATGAGGACTCAGATGCAGAGGATATAACGACAAAGCACACTTTATTGAAGTCAGGATCTTCTTAGAAGAGTGATGAAAAGAAAAGGCTATGTAACTCTGTCTATTCTTAAGAGACCTGGCTAATATGATAGGGCATAACACATCTCAAAAGAGGGAAAAACACATTAAAGGGAGGGAACATTATATACAAACAAGGAAAACACAAGACTATTCTAGAAATGAAACTCTCGCAAGGAGGAAAATAAAACACTAGATAATAAACACAAAACGCTCCCGAAGGAGGAAAACCAAATCGAAACAAATGGGATCAAAGAAAAGGCTCACTTAAACAGGGGCTCTACTAATATCTAAAGCTATCTAAAAAAAAAAATCACTCCACAAGCGGGAGGACAAAAACTGTAACAACAGAAAACCAAAATAGAACACTAAACTTAGAAAAGATTTATCAACAAAAAATCACTCATAAAGAGGAAGTAGACAACAACTTACGTGGCAAAACAATTTCTTTCTATCGGCAAACGGACTGTGACTATGAGGGCTTAGGTGCACGGACAAGACGAAACACTTTGACACAAGACAAAGGGAGACGCAGACAATATATACACAGGGTAATGGGGAACAGGTGGAAACGATCAGGGCGGGGAAGACAATCAGACCGGTGACACATGAGGAAGGGCAAGTGACCTGAAACGAGAGGAGAGTTAACTTTCAAAATAAAACAGGAAATGACAAGACATAACAAAAACCCAGCTTGACCTCACCGCGGTGTGACAATTAGGAAGATTGTTTGTGATTGTGAATGATCAACTGATTATTAAGTCGAGACTATGATTGGATTGTAAGCAAAGTAACAAACAGGTAGGAAAAGGACCAAGGAAACATCTTCTTCTGTTTAATTATGCAGAAACTTACTGTGTGGTTGCTATGGTTACGCTCACTTTTTAATGAGGAACTGATAAAACACAGAGGAAGAAATGAGCTCAACGCATCTGTTTTTACTGCTTCTGACTTTCAGAAGCATCAGGAGAAATCCCTGATTATCTACATATGTGTTGTCATGGCTACTAAATAATCTTGCAGATCATTCATGCAGATCACTAAGAATGTTGTTTTGTTACATTTTCATGATTATTATTTTTGAATAATGCTAAAATGATGTATCTATAATCATCCTGTTTCCTGGTTAGTCCACTTCATGCTGCTTGTTTGTGGTGTGAAAGCAGAAGTTTCAAGAAGTGCCATCAGATGCAAACAAAATCACCCTGTGATTATTCTTGTGCTACTGCAACCATGTCTCCTAGAAATTCCATTTATAAATTACTAAATTGTCATAATTACCTTGTTATGACAACATACTACAAGTCAAAGACTGTCACAGTACAGTCCAAAATTGAAATCCAGACTCCTGCAGCAAAAACAGCTAAAGAAATATTCTGTAACTTGTAACTTAACTTGTACGTCTGTTCTGGTGCTACATAACTTGGAGTTCCGGGTACGATCACCTGTGAGAAGTACATTACTCTTTATGTCACTAAGTCACCCACCACCAACTATTTGACTGATTCTGGTGAAAGTGGATGATATTTTATGGAGAAAATGTCTTCTGGTTTTCCCTCTGATGTCCTTCAGCTGCTCTGCATCAACTCTGTGATTTACAGAGTTTATGATGGACAGTGAAGTAAACTGCTGACAACTGTAGCTGCTGTTAGCTAATGTTAGCTCAGTTTGTTAGCTGCTGTTAGCAAGTGTTAGCTCAGCTTGTTAGCTGCTGTTAGCTGCTGTTAGCTCAGTTTGTTAGCTGCTGTTAGCTAATGTTAGCTCAGTTTGTTATCTGCTGTTAGCTAATGTTAGCTCAGTTTGTTAGCTGCTGTTAGCTAATGTTAGCTCAGTTTGTTAGCTGCTGTTAGCTAATGTTAGCTCAGTTTGTTAGCTGCTGTTTGCTAATGTTAGCTCAGTTTCTTAGCTGCTGTTTGCTAATGTTAGCTCAGTTTCTTAGCTGCTGTTAGCTAATGTTAGCTAATGTTAGCTCAGTTTGTTAGCTGCTGTTAGCTAATGTTAGCTCAGTTTGTTAGCCAGGCTGCCTGGACTGTGAGCTCAGAGCACGGGGGGAGTGTTAGTGTTTGTACCACAGGAGTTTTGGACAAACAGGAAGAGGAGAAGGTTTTTAGGCCTGGCATTGCGGGGTAATGCTGACGGGGAGTAGAAGCTAAGAAGAGGAAAGCAGAGAGTGAGCCCGCAAGAAGCTGCCGGACAAGAGTAAATGTGGGACTGACTTTTAGTGGTTGGTGAGAGCTTGGTAAAATAAAAGGCTGAAAGACAGACGCCGAGTTGGACTGACTGCTGTTGGACTGATATATTTTAGTGGCTTGTCATGTACGTTAATGAACAACATTTCCTGACTGTTCATAGAAAATGTGAGTCGTCATTTCATTTTTCTCAAAATAAAAAAAAACCTGCTGTTATAGCTGTATATAAAAATACTTTCTAGGAGACAGGGCTGGCTCACTGTGTCACAGATAGACATTCTAATGGTATTATCACAAAAATAAAACACAACTAAATAATAAATAACAGCATGTACCTCAGCAAGACACACACGCATATATATACATTGCTAGTGGTTCCTTCCACTCTGACTCAGGCTGCCTGATAATGAAGTCTTTAAAGAAGTTCATTCTTGGCAAATGAAGGACAGTTCAGTGTGCCATTATTAAATCAAATGTCACTCGTGGCCACGGTGGTTGCAGTCTCACATAAATCCATGGAATTGCATTATCATTATCAACTTACTATTAAACTATTCTTATAAAATGCTATTTATATCATTATTGGTATTACATACTAGCGGTGGTCATGCACTTTACAAGCCATAACTTATTGCCTGAGATTTCACTGACAATGGCAAGAAGTGGCTGAAAGACTGTCTGATTGCCAAAAAGCCCGAGCAGCACTGTGACAGCCACAGGCCATTTGTCCTACTTTCTCATGGGCTATAACGCGAGCTGACAGGGCCACAGTGACAATGTGCTGCTTGTTTAGTCCCTCAACTACCTCACTGCCCTCTCTCTCTATCTATCTCCCTCACTAGAGCTATCCTCTGCTGGCTAAGTCATGATGACAGAGCCAGGGTGACCCGTGCTGCTTATTTACTCAACTGTTCCCGTGGTCAGGGCTGAACTCATTCACTCTTCCTTGATACGTCTTCCTTAGAGTCTCTCACTTATTTAATCTCACACCAATCTATGTCAGGATACTAATCTATCTTCATCAGCACTGCGAGTCAGAGTGTAGCCAACAGGGAAAGACACTGACATTGAACCAATATTTGGGCAAGGCTTTGCTGGTCGATGCCTGCCTTCAGACACGCTTTTCACAATAAAGCTCAATGTCTCAATATGTCTCCATTTACAAGTTAATTGGGCTTGCAGTGGAAACAAGTTTTTACAGGAAAGTGAGACACTGCCTGACATCTGAACGAGTGAAGAGGCATTTTGAACACACTAATACAAAGAGACTCCGGGGACAGAGGGGGAACAGAGTATTTCATTTCCAGCCACTGAGGCATGAACGAAGCCTCCAGCCTCTGTAGTGCACACTGATACATGGTAGTCATTTTGAATAAAACAGCGCCCCAAAATGAGCAGCAAGCATCGCTGAGGGATGAGGAGAGAGAAAAGACGTTGGGCATTATTGAGCTGATATTGGGTAGAAAGGGAGACTCTTATTGGTGCACACTGACCTAACTTCTCATCATTTAAAGGTCCAATGTGTCAGATTTAGGGCACTCTATTTACAAATATATAATATCACACATAAATATATTATCTTTCGCCTTTTTTCTGATAGCACATTGTGTTGTTGTTGTTGTTTTTTCATTGTCCTCAGTTAGCCTTTTCACTATTTATGGTATTCTCTCGGTTTTCTACTTAATTTCACATCAAACACAGCATCAAATCACACTAGCATGTCAACAAACTAAAAAAATCTGATAAAGCAGAGTCTCTGATTCATGGTTGTGACAGTGAAAATCACCTTTTAAGGCCTTGATTGCAGAAGACTGCTCATTTTGGGTGTAACAGCAGCACATTTACAGGGAGGATGGCAGAGAGAGAGAGAAGCTAAACTCTGTTGTGTTAAGACTTCCTCCTCAAAACAGAACAGACTCAAGATCTGGATTTAAACACAGCTCAGACATACACACTCTTATAAGGGGGCAGTGAGTGGTCAAGCCCCTGGATAGACCTTTTCACACATACAGAAGTAGAAGACGGTTCCAGCACAAGTCCAGAGCAGACCATTCACTATGGAGTATTGACTGGTGTCTGGAGAGCAGGCCAATTCACCTCACCTCTTGAGCAAGGCACCAAACTCATAACTGCTCACACCAGAATATCTGGCTCTATCTCTGCATACATGAACGCCTGTTTGTCCTGTTTGTGTACAATATGTCTCTGTTGATTTGTTCTGTACACGTGACATCCATTGCACGTCTGTCCGTCCTGGGAGAGGGATCCCTCCTCTGTGGCTCTTCCTGAGGTTTCTTCCACCTTTATTCCCTGTTAAAGGTTTTTTGTGGGCAAGTTTTTCCTCACTGGAACCGAGGGTCTAGGACAGAGGGTGTCACTCCATTTGAACATTGTAATATTGTAGTTTGGGCTTTTACTTAATAATCTATACGTAACATGGCAGGAAACAAGCTGACTAATGTCATTCTGCTACTTTCATCCTTTTAAAGATCTAATCATGGAAATAGACTTGGTCTAGTCGGTGAACAGCACATGTGATAGAACATTGTCATAGAAAATGTTGAAGTTTGAGATCATCAAATTTTAGTAATAAATCCATGAGTATGAAGGTTTATCAACATGAGACAGTATCAGGGTAGTAACTCGTATCATCCTCTGGCTCCATGGAGTGACACATGGTCGTGGTAACCAGGAATGTATTAATTTGTCTAACACACTGTGTCGCTGGTTCACATAATAACTTGAGCCATTTTTTTACTGAATGATGATGTCTATATTTTAAAGGCCTTTTGTTCAGGACTCTCTGCTGCATCCAGGACCTGATGATTGCTGTAGGAAGGCCCAGGGCAAAAGTTAGCTATTGACACCCATGGACCTCCAGCTTCTTCTTGTCAGAGCATTGGGTAGCTGTAAATTTGTGATATGCAGTCTGTTTAGCACAAACGTATTCAGGAACATGTATCATGAAAAGGTAATATATAGGCCCTCTAAATTAGATTTGAACTGACACAAAACAATTTGCCTGATTAGTAATTCAGCACTGGCTGCTCAACACTTGGATCTCATTGAAATGGATGACAGGGTTGAGTTCTTTTGTCTGTTTGAACATGGCCATGGAAGCCTTTTCCACCCCATAACAATGAGTGATTAGATGGTGGAGCTCGGAGGATGTTCGTTACAGTTACCACCATTCATTTGTGCAGATCAGTGTTTCATTTTTATTTGATCAGGGATCATAACAGTGACTCTGGATTATTTTATTAGGGCTGTGATTGGTCAAGATTATAAAACAACTCTTTTGATTGCACCATCTTTTCTGCTGTAGACAATATGACACACACACACACACACTCACAGATGCTTCATGGGACTGAACAGGAGATGCATAATAATCAGATCGCCATGCTGACCAGTGTGGACAAAGAGCAAGAAGTCCAGAAGCTCTGAGTGCAGCAGGTGGAGATGAGATGGTGTTCATATATCTGATGTGTCATTACAGCACCAAGGTAAACACCCTAAAAGAATCAGAGGTGCACAGTTGCAGCCAGTAGTGATATTATTGTTATTATTATTATTATTGAAACATTTCGACTGAATTCAAGTTTATCACATGAGAACTCCTCTCCATTAGTTTGGTTTTAGAACCTGACTGAGGATATTTCTCGACTATTCCATGCAGCCTGTCAGACTCTTTCATTCAGGCTTCACGCCATGCACCAACATGTTTCCTCCTGCAGATTTAAACTGTCTTTGGTGTGAGATCTATGGCCTGATTCTTCAGAGAGGTGAACTGGACTGTGACAAATGAGGATGATCATCCTTTAGTGTGTGATTATAATGCAGAGGTTAGAGTGGCATGTCTCTCTGGGCTGCCCCCTCCCTCCCACTCTTCCTTTTATTACTTTTGAAGCACAGCACCATGCAGTAATATTTTAGAAGCTCCTATAGCTAACGTGTGGGCTGGAATGCTAATCACAGTGCTGATCAGAGACGGCTTCATTTGCATATGTGAGGTCATACATTAATAAAGTTGGCTGAAAATGAAGGGTCAGTGGACTTGACCATAAGCTACACCTCCGGGCTGATCACAAGGGGAATACCTAATATAACTGATGATGTCGCCATGGCAGATCAGACTGAGTCTAGGTTTAGAGATCTGGTAGTCTGAGCTTAAAACAGCCTGTGTATCTTTGCAGGATGAACAGGCTTTGACTCAGTGACTCGATGTTCTTGTTTCAGTACGTAGGATGGATATCAAACTGTGATGTGTCCACACCGCAGAGTACCAAATGCAGGATTTTCCATTAGGGTCGGATCAAAGTTCCCACTTAGAACAGCTGCTCTGATTGGTGGAGGCGGTAGGGGCTGCATAAAACCTGACAGGAAGAGCATCAACATACTGAGGACCAGCTGCAGTGACCACACAATGACTGACAGTTGCAACTGGTTTACTGTATTTTGTTTGAATACACACACACACACACACACACACACCTTGCACCTCTTCTTTCTGTCTCTCTCTCTCTCTCTCTGAATCAAACAGGAAGTGCAGTATTTTTATAAAGTCTCCTAAAAAACTTCTATCAAATGTATAATTGACAGAAATCCAACATGTGGTATCAAAAACATTTTTTAATCAGTATTTTTTATTTTAGTTTTTAGTACAACCCTGGAGTATTTGATACAAATCCAGGTTCAATATTTTCCACTTGTCATTTTTTTGTGACTACAGTATGAAGACATTCAACACAATGTGAACTCTGATTTGAGGACTTCATGAGAATAAAGTTATCACAACATATGTTCACACAACATAAAACTTGATTATGTAAGTTTGAACAAATATGGTTGAACAAGAAGATTTTTGTTCTAACAAGACAAGTTTGTATGTTATAATAATATGAGATGTTATCTTTTTATAACAATAATTAATCATTTTTCATGTTTCAATATGATACTGATCAAGCTGTCTTCTCTGCTGTGGCAGCAGTACACTTCCACGTGTGTGTGTGTGAACTGGCTTAACTTTTCTTCCTTTCCTTTTGGTCGGCTGAGGTTAAGTTGAGGAGTTACCGACACGCTTTAATAAGCACACGTGGAGAGGCTCATCCAAGTATTATGATGTGGTTTATTGAACTAAAATCTCTGGGTTGACTTTCCAAATTACAAAACAAATGAAGAATTATATATTTGGAAAACTTTAACAACTTGTAAACTAGGATTTCACCAGTTCTGGATAATTTCCTGCATAATTATTTCTTTTATAAATGAAAATACCATAATTAACTCAAAACAAGTTGACATATTTTTATTTCTGAAGATTTAATATGGCTCCAGCACTCTGTGTTCTACGTCCCTCAGTGACAGCATAATCAGGACAGGGAGAATGATGTGCTTTAACAATGATCTGTTTATTAAGGACATTTTGTAAACACTTTCAAATCAATTCAGCAGACTCATTATGGAGAGCGCAGTCCCAATTCAATTAAGTCTGTTTCTTTAATAGCACTGTGGAGCGTATCGTCAATCTATTAGCTGACAGCTATTATATCTCCAGTTTAGAACGAGTCCGCTCAGAGATTTGTTAGGCTGCTTTAGATTTCAGAGCATTCCAATGCAATGATGTTGGATCTACTCTGCTTAATCATTTCTCTCACCCTGCTGTCTATTTTTACTGCAGTTGATTTCCTTCATGTTCACCAGTGGCCTTAAACACTTAGTCACAAAAAACCCTGTCTCACAGCTGCATTCAATTCATGTCTATGGTGCTGAATGTGGGTGGACAACAAGTATATATGCTTCTACTCAAAGTTGCTCCTGTCTAGTTGTCTCATGTCAGCTTATTTTATTTTGAAGGACTGACACCAAGTACACTGGTTTATTACTGATGCTTTAGAGTGCTGCAACATTTTGTCTTGTCTCATTTAGTCATGAGTAATTAACCAGAACTATCCTTACAGGCAAACAGACTGAGACTTTTCCAGTGAACACTGAGGTTAGAACTACTTCCTCTTATTTAAGTCCTGAGGATGGAGTGTTCAGATAAGTACACCCACACAGTCTGTGCTGCATCCAACAAACTTTCAAATATCAGCACTCAGAATGTCAGCAGAGGAAACAAATCAGCTCCTTTTTATGTATTCATGTTAGATTATATTCCATGATGTTTCAGAGGATTTTATTTCACATTTATACTCTAACGATAACGACATACCACAGAGCCTTATTAGATTCAAAATGAGTTTTTTGTCAGTGTTTTTGTACAATGTTATGTTTCCATCAGTTACATTCATCCAGTCACAGTGGGCTACTAGCTCTGCTCACTATAACTCATCACTGACTCATCGCATATGTCTCACAATAAACATGTACAGTATGTGTACTGGTTTTAATGTTTCGCAGATCAATTCAGTTTTAAAAAGGAAAGATAAAACAAAAGACAGAGCCTGCTAGTTTCTTCTGTCAACATCCCCTTGGTCTTTTGTCCATAGAGGCTGCTCTGCCCAGAAACATTGCCCCCAGCTCCAGTTCCGGCACAACACAGGCTCTGCTTTCAGTCAGTATTCCCCTCCTTCCGGTGCCACAAGCTCACGGTCCAGGCAGCCCGACTAACAAACTGAAACTAACAGCAGCTACAGTTGGCAGCAGTTTACTTCACTGTCCATCATAAACTCTGTAAATCACAGAGAGTTATGGTGGAGCAGCCGGAGGACATCAGAGGGAAAACCAGAAAACATTTTCTCCATAAAATATAATCCAGTTTCACCAAAACCAGTCAAATAGTTGGTGGTATGTGACTTAGTGCCGTAAAGCGTTACGTACTTCTCCTTATCACTAAATCCTACACACTGCTCCTTTAAATCACTCACACATGCCATATAAGAACAAATCTGTTCATAAAAACAGTTCTTATATGAGCCCCATAGTCTTTTTCCAGTAAACTACTGTATTCATACAGTAGGGAAAGAAAAGAATCATCAGGAAACATGAGGAAATGCAGAGCACGCTGTGATGAGTTGTGTTTTAAACTATGTCACAGTTCTCTGATGGATTTCCCTCTCAGTGGCTCGGTGCTGCAGGCTGATGCTTTCTGCCAAACTCTGCTGTGCACATGCATGATCCATATTTGTGGCACTTTTATTCTTGGAAAGAAAATAGTTTACTGAGAACAATGGGAGCCAATGCACTGTCACACACTTCAATCTGCGTGTGTGTGTGTGTGTGTGTGTGTGTGTGCACGTGTGTTGTAGTGAGTGGAGCTGAAAAACAATATGTACACCCTGTTGTCTTCCTCATCACTCACATGCTGCACGATGGGTAATTAGGAATTTGTGGGACTGTTCCTTTGCTGAAGAAGAGCACTGGAGGTGAGCTGTGCTGTAGGTTCACTGTTCTAATCAGCAGGTTACATCTGAGCAGCTCTCACTCTGTCCTCATTGTTCTGTCTGCCACTAATTCTGTTCACATATAACTAATCTGCTTTAGCAAATATGTTTTGAAAAAAAGATAATGCATCTAGGACAACATGTTTTACCAACATAACGTATCTTATATTACAGTTGTTTCAGCTCCAGAGCTGAGCTTAAGAGATTTATGGCTCACTACATATTTCATTGTCACTAAATATTTAAAGAAATTAAGTGCCAGCTGAAGCTGCTGACTGTCGCAACTGACCAAATCAACTTGTTAATATCGGACCAGTTTAAGAGGTAACACGGAATGGTCAACCTATTAAACGTTGTTTAATAATGAAAAGCAGATACGTGTTGTCCTGTACACGTGAAATCCATTGCACGTCTGTCCGTCCTGGGAGAGGGATCCCTCCTCTGTGGCTCTTCCTGAGGTTTCTTCCACATTTTTTCCTGTTAAAGGGTTTTTGTGGGCAAGTTTTTCCTCACTCGAACCGAGGGTCTAAGGACAGAGGGTGTCACTCCCTGTACAGATTGTAAAGCCCTCTGAGGCAAATGTACTTTGTGACTTTGGGCTATACAAATAAAATTGAAAATTGAAATTGAGATATGACATAAATGATGTTCAGCTTGATGAGGGATTTTCCCACAGCATCTTGTCGGACATCAGATCTTTTCTCTCTTCTCATACGAGGCCATTCAGTTTTGTGAGCAATGTCAGACTTTGAAATAATTGGGCAATGAAGCTCTAACTGTTCCATCTGTTCACTCACTTTCTGATTTTAAAAAGGAAAACTGTGTGTACCTAGAAGCCAAAAACCACATCCCTGGTCACGGTTTTTATGTCAATACATCTGATTGAGTCCATCAGTCATCCAAACAATCTGTAGTGAAGCGTTAACTGGACCACAGATAAACATCAAGGTTCTATTCTCTCGGTGAAAAAGATCCTCTGTGACGCTCTTCCATGCAAACAGACAGGCATTGCTTCAAACTACAGACATTTAATCACTGCGCCAGGACAACAGACAAGTGACTTCTAACAAGTCAACTGAGTTTTCTGTCCAGTCTGCATGATGTGTCTTTTCCTGTATGCCCAACCTCAGCTGGCTGCAAGCTGCACATGTAAACACATGTATCACTCATACTCAAAGCAAATACTCTCTGAGCTGAGGAGAACATAAAAGATGTGTCGAGCATTAAAAAGAAAAAACAATTAATGACACTAGGGGAAATGGTGAGATCTATGTTGACCGTAAAGTTGGAATGAAACTAAATCTGCACATGCATAATAGAAAATAACTGACTGGGTGGATGAATTCAGTTTATATGTAAGTGTTGAGCTGACAGGCAGTGATGAGAGAAAACTATAGTTGTGTATGTCAGCTGCTGCTGTGAAAGTAGACAGCCAGGACTTCAGTCATAGTGGACAACTGTGCACCTCATGACTTAGTCTGACAGCTGTCAGCTGGTGATTCTTCACCTGGGCAGCAGCTTCTGCTTACACACTAACAATGATGTCGTATTGCTGCACCAAACTTTGTATTCAACTATAATACATATACAAGAAAAGCAAACACACTCCATCCCACAGCCTTGCTGCTGCTGCTGCTCTTCTTCTTCTCATCATCAGTCATCTGGTTTCACACTGAGCACAAAGATTGAGTATGCATGTAAAAAGGAAGAAGTTGAATAAAATTGGAGCTTAGTGTGACACAGACATATTGGAGACATAACTGCTAGACATAATTTAACTTTCTACATTTTTCATTTTCAGTCAAACATCTTGTTTGATCTGTTAAATCCTGACATCAGTCAACATCAATTCATTTAGCTTAGTGGTTACTGGAAGATGTTCATGTTTATCATTAGGGTAATTAAGAGTTGTTATTTGTCATATTTCTGGCGCTGGCATACAGTTATAATGTCCCTGTTCCTAATTCTGCCCGCAGAGCTCTCGTTGGCTGCTTTTCCAGCTGTAAACGATACTGAATGAAATCAGTGACAAGTTGCTAGAGTTGCCAGAAAATCCTGAAAAACCCAACAACATTGTTAAAATTCACACTTTTTACATTATCTATGAACAGCCATACGGTACAAGCGTCGGACAGATCATGGTTAAGCCAAATAAAAAGAAGTGACACACATAAAGAACTGGACATAAAGAGGTGAACTGCTTAAACATCTTTAAACAGCAGAGATTACTAGCAGGTCAGGATGACACTACAACCTGCAGCTGTCTGCATGACTACACTACATTAATACAACTCTCTGCTTAACCATGAGAGAGGCACTGAGCCATCCACGTGGCCAACAGTGCTAATTCAACAAATCACATTCTTATCAGAGCGATGTCTTACTGTGAATGACTGAGCAACAAGCGCCTTGACACTTTTCAAGGTCCTTCTGTCTGTGATCAGACACATGGCTTTTTTCTCAGTGTCTCACACAAGGTTCTCCAAGATACTGTAGTGTTTCTGTGTTTGTGCTACGGCCATCCATGAGTCTTAACACTACAATAGTGCTTCAGCCACCATTCACATCGATGACTGCAACACCCTCCTGATGGGCCTCCCAGCATGCACAGCGAAACCCCTTCTAGAAAGCAGCGGTGTGCCTGGTGGCTCTTCTCTTCTGCTGTTCCCTGTTGGTGGAACGCTTTACCAGTTCCAACCAGATCAGGGGCTGTTTGTAAGTCCTTTGGATAAAAGTGTCAGCTAAATGTAAATGTAAATGGACAAGAGGCCAGTCAGAGGCATGATCAGAGCAGGAGTGAATAAAAATGCCTTTTCAGAGCAGTTGAGAACAAAAAAAATACAGGATTCATCCAAAATTAACCCATCCATCTGTTATTATAAACGCTGATCCTTTTCAGGGTGGAGGGGAGCTGGAGCCAGTGCCAGGTGATGGTGGGTGAGAGGTGAGGTACAACCAGGACAGGTCACAGAGCTGACACAGAGATTCACACCCACACACAGTTTAGAGTCACCTATAAACCTGCATGTCTTTGGACTGTGGGAGGAAGCTGGAGAAACTGGAGACAACCACACAGACACAGACACACAAAAAGGCTGGCAGGTTCAAACCCAGAATTCTGACCACTGCACCACTGTGCTATCCAATTTATTCAAAGTGAACGGACTGATTTTAAGTTAAGTTGGACATTTCTTTATGAAATGCACCTTTTTAAAAATCAAACATCTTCTGATTCAACCTTTGTACAGATGATCCATTCAGAGAAGTGTCATGCCGATCCAAGACGTAGATTATTTCCAGTGTATGTGTAAATGTAAAATGCACCCTGAAGTTGAGCTGGTGAAGTTAATATGAATTTTCAGCAGTCTGAATTAGACAAATCAAGTGGGCATCTTCCAATATTCACGCTTTTAGTCAACAGTGTTTCCTTGTTGAGCTGCGGCAAAAATACAAAGAGGGAATCATATGAGAAAAACAAGCTGTGGAACACGACCACTGATTTTTCTAACTCTAAACTATATATCATTAATCTTTAAATAGTGGCCTTTATTTACCTTGAGTACAGAAAGAACAGGGCTTCTATTTTTAATTCCTCCTGTTTTATACAGTAAGTATCTCTTCTTTATGCATTTTGTAGTAAAACACTTCTCTGGCTCTCACTTTCTCTTCTCTTCTGTTGGGTTTAAACTCAACAATAAAGCTTTCCAATAGCTTCAAGGGCATAATCCTCTGTGCTGTTATCTGCAAGAAGTGTTGAGCTTTATTCACAAGAACTTAACAGCACTGAGAAAACACAGCAGAGTAAAAGTGAATGCACAAAATTAGCAAATGAAAACAGCATTTTGGTTAGAGAGCCACAGAATGGCATGGCTTACAGTAATACACAGCACACTAAGAGGTGTAAAGGTAATTCAGCCCTCCCTTTAGATACACAACCTATATTACAGACCAGCCTTTAAATGTCTGTAAAGAGAAAGAACCATGTTAGTGTGAGCAAGGCAGACTTTGAAAATATATGAACCTGTCCTTTAAATGCTGTATATTGAATAAAGCATTGAATTTCCAGTGCAGGACCGGTGATGCTTGAACCACAGCTCCTCATTACATTTACTCATCAGCAGCAGCAGCGGTAGGAGGCTTTCCTGTTCATTAACAAATAATACAACTCCCACAAGTCCTTGCCGGACATGTGCATGCTAGAGACTATAGCGCTCTCTTCACACTCTTTATGATTTTATTACATGACATCTTACTCATACCCCGGTGGACAGTGGATCAGCCTGATTTCCCTTCAGTACACTTTGAGTACTAACCTGCAGATATTTGAAACATAAAAACAGATTTATTTATTTTTTTCTCTCAAAGTTGCCTTTGCTCTTCTGGATTTGATTTTCTGACTGGTATTATTACAATGAGACTATAGCCTGCTTCAAAACTGCCGCTCAACAGTACTTTTGACCATTTGTGGTCTCAATAAATGGTTTCAAACACACAGTTAGTATCTCAATTTTCATATTTTGGTCAAACCTTTTTCATCTTCTCATCAAGCAGCTTGAACATAAATTTTGAAGAAGCAGGAGAAGATTTCTCTTCTTGCACACAAGTCTCATGTGCAGAGCCAAACTGACAATTAATGTCTTCTACTAAAAACGTGTTGTACATCCAAAGCCAGATATATAAATATATATCTTATTTATCTGTGCCATGAAGCAACAGTTACAATGAAATAGACAAGGTTCAATCAAATCAGGCAGGGCAAAGTGAGTTGATGGTATTTTGGTGGCAAATGGGTCTCATGTTGCAGCCACACAGAATCTGGAATGACCAGAACACTAATATTATATGTATGGAAAGTCATGAGATAACTTCTGTTATGATTTGGCACTATATAAATAAAACTGAGTTGAGTTGAGCCGTGGCGTATCCATCATGCACTGTGTGGTTGGACCTCCTGCCTGTCCACTTGACATTGATAAAACATTCTGTGTGTATCTATAGACTGTGTGATTCTCACAGTATCAGCTGGCCACAGCTGCTTTCCACTGTACGGAAAGTTTCTCCTTCAGTTCATAATACCGGAATACCTGCAGCATCTAAAGGCAGCACGACACATGTTGATAAATCTGCAGCCTTTGATTGGATTTGCAGCGTCAGAGCTCAGTGTCATTGCACACAGATCCCTACTGTGTTTATCTTCATTAAACCACGTACAACAACAATGACACCAGCCTGCTACAAAACAACCACACACACCTCCACACACATCAGCTGTTCGTGCAGGAGATGTTGGAGCCCTGGGTGTCATTGCCTCTTTCCAATTTGTTTTTCAGAAAAATTAGTTTGAATGTTTTCTGAGAATCATATGAGTAAACTGTGCTGGAATCATATTTTTTTCCTTAAAACTGATCATTTGTGATCAACAAATCTTCTTGGGTTAATAAAGATATAACACATAGAACCCAGCATCCATTATGATAGTTTCACTTGAATGTTGGAGGTGCTTCACCCGGTGATGAAAGATTGACCCACTTCTTGCTTAGCTGTGGAATCTACACTGCTGAAGCTTCAACACAGATAACTTGGTGACAGACTTTGTGCAGTTAAGGCCCAGATGCTACCGTCTTCTGAAGTAAACAGAAAGCAGCCTCTAGCACCAGGGTAAGAAGACTGCAATCTTCTAATGTGCTGACTTATGGCCCTTTCAGACACAATGCAACAACAGCAGCACTAAACTGAAACCCATTATTTCCAGCGACCCAAATCTCACGTCATGTCTGGAATAACAAATAATCGCAGACAACAACCTGATGTTTTTTGCCAGCTTTGATAGAGCAATCAAGTGATCAGACGTCATTTAATGTGTTGGATTGTTGGTTTGGGTCAGAGTCAGACCAAATTCAGCACTGTGGTTAAAACGTTTTTCCATTCATTTGAACCGTTTGTGTTTTGGCTGCAGTGGTGCAGGCTGCAGGGGGTGCTGACAAAAAAGGCATCAACCTGTGGTGGAGAACGCAACCCGTCGTCACGCTGCAGTGACCAAATCCGATGATCAGACGGGTCAGAACACTCCACATGTCAGCCTGAAATGTCTCTGAGTTCATGGACTAAACTATGACACTTCACCTGTTGTGTTCTGGCTTGGTGCAGCAGCTTCTGTATCGGTCTGTGTTCTGTGTCTGGCTTGCAGTCTGTGCTGCAGCAGTGGTTGAGGGACATAGACAGTGGATTTAAACACAACCCCACCTCACTGCTCACGCTGCACAATTTGCCGTGCAGCGATTCACCACAACACCGGATCTGGTCTGAATAGGACCTGAGCACTGATGAAATATGTGATCTTTGAACTGTGACGGCAGAGAAGAGACCATTTGGACTTCAGGTACCACTTACTGAAACTGTGTGGTCATAGCATGCATGTATTATGACTTTTAGTTTACTGTATGCACAATATACAGTCATTCAGGCCTGTTTGTCAATGATGAGGCAATAGATGTCAGTGAACTTGATGATTATTGATTACTTGACTGACTATTCTTCTATTATTGTGTAACAGAGTGTTTTAGCTCAGTGTTTTAGCCCAACAGCCTGTACAGAGAATGACTTTGACTAGGGCTGGGCGATATATATCAATACTTTAATCTATATCAATATATTTTCAAACGTGATATGCCACGAGACCATATCGTTAATATCGATATAGTTTATTTTGCGTTAAAGTGACTATACATTTCTTCCCTTGTGCCGCCAGTTTGCTTTTATTTCTCCTCTCCCTCTGTCCAGGTCTCCTGCTGCTCGCTGACGTCGTCACGTCAGAGTCTCCAATAACTCCAGAAAAAGTGGCTAGATTTGTCGCTGGTCGCTTTTTGGAAAAAAAATAATCACTAGAGGGTCTGAAAAGTCGCTAAGTTGTCAACACTGGACCACTGATTAGTGTGTAAACAATCGAAGCAGCGGGGTTAGAGGTGGTACACAGGTCTTGACCTGTGTGTCAGCTGTTGCAGTGCATTGTGGGATTTGTAGTATGAATGGTGGGAGTGATATTTACCAGTGGGCCATTAATAATAGCCGTATGAAATTATCCAGCCATGGAAAAATGCATTCAATGCATTTTCTTCTTCCCTGTAGTTCTGTCCATGGTGCTGAAACATGCGACATAGATAGGATAAAACTGCATGCAAACATAAGGCAGCGTGAAAATGACAGAGAGCCACTGTGTGTCACCTGTCGACGTGGCTTTCACTGAAAGGAGCTGAGAATATGTGGAAATGTGAACAAACTTTTGCACTGTTGTTTCCTGCTCTAATTTTCAAAAGAAAAAAACAAACAACTAATGTCACCCTGCTGTCTGTTCTCCAGCATCACTGCCTCTTATGTCTGTTCCACATCCATGCTCGTGTTCCACCCAAGCTGCACGCATCAACAATACATTTTGAATACCCCGTCAGTCTGAATGAAAACATCCAGACTTAATTACATCAAAAGCAGTACACGGTGTAATGAAGACATGCCATCAAAGAGAAAGTCTCAGGGCAGCAGAGGGGATAGAGGCAAACGTATGCTGCTGAATCTGATTAAATGTAATATTGCTGCTTTGAGACTGTGTGCTGTGCGACGTGCCAGGATGGCTGGGCTGTGTTCAGTTATTCACAGTGATTTCATGCTCTGTGTGTGTGTGTGCAAGGGGAGCTGTACACAGGCAGGCAGCAGCTAAAACAGACACAGAGGTTCACAGACAGACAGACAGACAGACAGACAGACAGACAGGCGTATAGGCTAGGTGTGTGTAAACTTCAAACCAGTGACTGCAGCATAATCACTTAACATTCAAGGTGCACTGCACTCTTGTTTGGCTACATTTGAGTTCATTAGTTCATTTTAGTTCATTGCTGTAATTGGCAGGGCTAATGAAACAGCAGCGAAACATAACACAAGCATCGTTCATTCAGGGGCCTGGGGGCTAATTATGCTGAGGCCTCTATAGTCCAAGTTAAATGAGATCCTGTTATTTAGTGATTATCATGGAAAACACAGATCAGGTGAAAACCACAGGATGTATGCAGACACTGTATTTAAATAGTCACATGAGGCACTCAGGGCACACTGACAGCTCTGCGCCTAATAACTCATCGCACTGATCAGATCAAAAACAGATGGGCTCAGCACAGAAACACAGGTTTCCATGTGATCACTTAAATGTGATCGTGTCATTTCGAGCATCACATCACGAACATGACAAGGAAGCTGTGTCTTAAAGCTGCACTCTCATCAAACCGGTGTCCAGCAGCAGCTGATTTCAGTTCTGCTAAAGCCACAGTGCCTCACACAGCACAGAGACAATTAGAGAGTCTCTGGTGAACAGAGTGCAGCATTTAGCGGCTGCAGAGTCAAACATTTTTCTCAGAAGATGGTGGAGACCAAACCAAAGTCCAAACGAGCACAACTCTAAATGAACGCTTTGACTTGTGTGCTGATCACACATTAATGTTGCGTGTGCAGCTTGTTATGCTGCCCCCTGTTGGCCAATTAATGCAACTTAAAAAGAACACAACAGGAATCTGTGTGAGTGAGCAGCAATCATTCTTCTGATAACGACTTCAATCAGGTCAGTACAGTCAGGTTTGATCATTTGATCCCTTGTTACTGTGGATCATCAAGATGAGACCAAAGTCAGCAGGAATCTGCTGCAGCTTAGAATTCATCAGATTAAACACACTGATGCTGATTCAGAGAGCAAAGATCATCAAAAGCAAAAACGAAAACTGTGTGTGTGTGTGTGTGTGTGTGTGTGTGTGTGTGTGTGTGTGTGTGTGTGTGTGTACTCTGGGGTAGTGACTAACATTATCAGTTATTCTGTCAATAAGTATCAGAGAATTGTTCTGGTGAGCTGAGATGTTCACTTTACAGTTATATATAATGAAGAGAAGGCAGCAAAGCATTGATCTGCTCTGCCTGTTTATTGATCGACAGACTGTTTCAGCCTGCAGGTGTGATGACTGAAGTTTGCTGATGAAGTGTGTACTCACCAGCAGCGTGGGCAGCCCGGCCACCAAGGCGTACAGCAGCACCGGCGGAACAGCGCTGTTGTCCTCCGGTCCCAGGTAGGGTTTGGTGTAGGTGATGTCGTAGCAGAAAAAGCCCTGCTCGTGCACGGTGAAGGTGTCGGTGTACTCGAAGTAGTAGGCCAGCATGACGGTCCCGGCCATGATCACCAGCTGGAAGTACAGCATGATGCAGACGGAGAGCGAGAGGCATTTAATTAGAACAAAGCCTTTTCTCTCCTTCTCACACAAACACCCTCTCTCCTACCCAGCCTCCTCCTCCTCCCTGGCGGTACCGACTCCCGGTGACCGGCTCATGATGGCTCGGCAATGAGCCGCTCTCTAAACGTGGTCGAGGCTCGACCGCTCTGGCTTCCTCTGCTCGCTGCTGCTGCGGGGTTGTGTGTGTGTGTGTGTGTGTGTGTGTAAGTGAGTGAGAGAGCGAGCAGGCGAGAGAGAGAGGAGGAGAGGGAGGGAGAGACAGTGGGTATGTGAGGATGTGCAAGCATCTAAGAGATGAGGAGGCTCGACTAACCCTGCTGGGTGTGTGTGTGTGTACTGTAGGGGTATGTGTGTGTGTGTGTGTGTGTGTGTGTGTGTGAGAGAGAGAGAGATTAGAGGGGTGTGTGAGCAAATAGGAGGAGCTGCATCTCTAAGTGTGTGCGTGTGTGTGAAAACTGGACACAGAACCAAGACATGGAGTGATATTTTTAACCAGCGCAGTCAGGAGAAAAGCAGAACGGAGAATAAAAGAGAAGAAAGAGAAAGAATGGAAAGAGAGGAGGAGAGGGGGAGGGAGAGAGATGTACACGTCATGTGTCTGGACCACTGGCAGAGGCTGAAGCTCGCGCTCTTCATTCAGCCCATATTTCATCAGAGAGAGATGAGCTGCATGCAACGCTGTTTGTTCTTTCATTTCCATTGGTGGAATCCTGAATGACGACATTTATCTGACTTTCATCACTGTGACTTCACCAAATCTACTGGGAATCTTCCAAAGTGTAACCTCTGTGAGTCACCGGAGCTCCAAGAGGCTGCTGTCCAGGAAAACACACTGGGAATTCTGGACTAAAGAGTTTTTATCTGATAGCCACCAGGTATGATTAACACATACCACTGAAGGCTCCAACACTATTATGAAGCAAGAGCTGTAAAGGAACATTAGGAAGGGCTCTAACCATTGTAACCGCTGCATGGCTTGAAAAGAGAGAGAGAACAGGAGAAAGAAAAACAGAAAGTCAGAAACCTTTACTATCAAAAGAGAAATTTATGGTCAAAACACAAAGAATCTGTCTGGCACGGCAAAATATTCAAGTGTCATGATGCTAATTTCTTGCTACATGATTGCTCTGCTTCATTAGATTCTGTTTTACTCTGAGACTTTTCTTTTTTGGGATTTAGAATTCATAGCCGGCTAGACAGGGAGACTCAAGTCTGCAGCCACTGCTACTGAGGATCAGCACCAAGTCAGGACATTAATGTATGACGTATGCTCACAATTTAAGTGATGAAACTCTAAAACTTAACAATGACCTATTAACTTGACCAAAGCCATGATTGCTATCTAAACCTCACCAGGTCAGCTGCTTAACCCGCTTAACTGTCAGTATTCCACACAACCATTGTTATAACAGGTTTAGTCTTGGTTTCTCTTCGTAGACTGCCGATATACAAAGCAAATCTAGAGTTACCATCTAGACACGACCTAGAAGACAGCACAATCAAAAGAGCTTCAACCGGTGAACAGGCACAGCTGGTGGTTGGGTGCTTTGGCAAAGGGACCTGGCATCACAGACTCATTAAATGTCCAGTCACTTTTCTACTGTGATACTTTAAAACGCATTAAAGTACATTGATGGAGATGAGGCTTATGTCTGTGTAAAGTCACATCAAACACAAACATGTAAACTACATGTGTGAATACTAAAAAAGAACCATTTCCTCATGTCTTCTGCTGATTCACAGTGCTGTGTGTCACTGAAGCAGACAGACGTTATCTTCACACCGCACGCCTCAAGAATTTCAACTGAAACCTTCGTATTCACAGTTCTCTCATTCAGAGTCACATACACTCGTTTCTATGATACTTCCTTGCCATACTTTCAAAAGGTGCTTTTGTCTCTCTGTGTTCTCCTGGTGTTTGCACCTTTTCATAATTCTGTCATACCTCTTCATACATTTCCACTTCCTGACATGGTGGGATGGCTGGCTCTGTACTTATTTAGATTTTTCTTCTCTTTATTTCTTTTCTTTCCATTGCTGCAGCGACCCCATTTCCCCACATGGATCATTGAAGCCTCATCTTATTTCACACTCCACACTCCATCTCTTTCTCCAACACCGGAAACACATTTATCTGGTGCACTGACACGCTAAAATCCATAAGTGAGGCCTGTCAGAGGAGACAGGAGACGGGTGGAGACAGAGAGCAGACAGGGGTGGAGATGCAGAGGGTTTGTGGAGTCAGGTGGGTACACGCTGACAGCTCTGAGTAATGGCTGCCATTACTGTGTCACTCTGTCATCACTCCCCATTTTAATACTAACTAGGCCAAACGTACAGCATGCGCTGCTGGCTTCACGCTGCAGAGACGTCATTATAATGTGTTTATACTAAAAAAAGTGCTTAATTAGTATGCATACATTACGAGTCCAGTGTTGTGTAATTATCTAGAAACCTCTGAGTCCAAGACATGAGTAGGAGAAGCTGGAATACCTCATGATGAAATATTTCCAGGATTCCATGATATGTTTCCTCATGTGTATAAAGAAACAGATAAAGCTACTTTCAGAGAAGTGACAATGTGCTACACGTGGAACCAGAATAATGTACAAATTTATATTCATTAAACATCACCATGTCCATAGCTACACATGATGTCCTCAACAGCCACTGGATGAGCAACTGTTCTGATAGATTGTGGTCAGCAGGCCTTAATCTCAGCGGTACCACTCATACAGGTAACTCCACTGCTTCTTCTCAAATTTACAATCATATTAAATGAAATCAAATCAATGTATTTGTGTAGCCCAAAGTCACAAAGTACATTTGCCTCAGAGGGCTTTACAATCTGTACAGGGAGTGACACCCTCTGTCCTTAGACCCTCGATTCGAGTGAGGAAAAACTTGCGAATATAAACATTGAAACTACATTGTTTATAATGTACATTGACAGTGACACAAACAGATCGCAAATGAACCAACATACTTTGGTAACCAATGACAGTGAAGAATAGACAGTGTATCTATGATGTCACCCACAGCTCAGTGTGGTAATACGGGCCACAGCCATGTTAGAAGTCCTGGTTCTTCCGCTTCCTGGCTAATCTCGAAATCTGCAATGATGTCATGATATCATCAGAGGAAACCTGAGGCGGGTCGAACGACGCCTGGTTGCTCAAACAAGCATCTTTAACAGCACCCACCTGTCAATCAAAGTGTCCACACTGTTAATCCTGCATAACTTTAAGCCTTAATATAATGTGAACAGGTGAGTTGTATATAAATTCATCCTCAGTACAGTTGTCATGAACGGGGAAATTAGCTAGAGACCAAAACAGTTTTTTGTGCAATGGAGACTGACTCACTTCTGGAGCCAGCCTCAAGTGGACGACAAGAGGAACTGCAGCTCTTGGCACTTCTGCATAGGCTTCACTTTAGAGCCATGGAGGTTGCTGCTTGGGACTAACCCAGTGATGCCAGGGTCTAAATGTGAAAAGAAAAAGTGGTTGAGCACTTCCTCCTTTTATCCAGCAAAAGCTAATCAATGTAAAGAACCCAGAAATGAACCAATAAACACCTGCACATTTCTCCATGCATCACTGAACAGTTTCTACTGGGATCATCATTAGCAGCTCTGTGAGGCTGCACTGAGCTAAATGCCACCGTCATCTTGCAAACAAGCTCACGACAACTACGTAAACACACATGAGTAATAAATCCATGAATGTGTCACCCTGTCATTAGAGTCAATAAAGCAGCATGCCTGGAAACATTTATCACGAGAAGATGTGTGAACGATGACATGTCTGACACACAGAGCCGGGAAAAAATAGATTTTTAGTAATTACAGTATGATAGAGTGTAAAGATTTCTACTTTTCAGGGAGAGGAGAATCTTGTCACATGTGTGAAAATTGGGCATAATCAAATGATTTCCAGTGTCAGTGTCGCTGCAGAGCTTTAAATCAGGCTGCTTGTTTCAGGGACGTCGGCCAGAAAGACATTTGCAGCCTGTGACACCTTTGACACTTCATACATCAGCCTGGTGCACATTTAACACAAGAGCTTCCAGGGTGGCTCACTGTGGACGTGTGGTAACACTGACAACATGTGACATTCATGTTTTCACATGCCACGTATTAAACATGAAAATGAAAATGAGATGATAAATATGGTAATTATTACCATGTCCAGATTTGAATGTTGATATTTGGAATTTACTGACAAGGTCAACAGCAGAAACCCCACACACTGCACACAGACACACTCATTTTACACATATGCAGCATGTGCTATTTGTTACACACATATACATGCACACACAGGATCAATCATGCAGAAAGGAGGCACCAAATCCAGCCAATCAGAGAGCAGTTCATGAAAGCAGTGGTAAGTGTGTGAACACAGTTGAGTCCTCTATAGACCTACATGTCCATCTGTTACTGCTCTGCTGCTGAGCCACGGATTAGGCTACACACACACACACACACACACACACACACACACACACACACACTCACACACACACTGTTGTATTGTATACACTGATGGCATTGGCTGCCATGCAAGGTGCCAACTGCTCATCAGTTTGAGGAGCTAACCATTCATACACATTCACACACTGATGGCACAGCCTTCAGGAGCAACTTGGGGTTCAGTGTCTTGTCCAAGGACACTTCGACATGCAGACTGGAGGAGCCAGGGATCAAGCCACCAATCATTCGATTAGTGGATGGCTCTACCTCCTGAGCCACAGCCACCCTCTATGTATTTAGTATAGCTATTCTTGTATGATAAAACAATCAGTCCATAACCTTTTGTCAATTTCATGAATTGGTATATCCAGTTTTACTTGCCTAATCCAGATCATATGAATTATATGAGCAGCAGAGACAACACTTTGCAACTCTGGAGGTCCTATAATGTTCCCTTATTGCCTCCATTGTGTTGTGTTAGAGGCCTCAATCTCAGAGGCTGATATCTCAGAACATAAAAACAGAACTATGTGCATGGACACACACAGCAGGTTTCTATGAACTTATGAGAGCGTTGTTTTAATGTGAACAGCAGCAGACGTGCGAGGTGAGGAGAGGGAGGTCGACCATAAATTCGTTGCCGTCTGAATTTATGATGGTTCAACTTTGTCAACTTGCTGCTGTGCTTTGCCAAGTGACCATGGCAACTGTAGAAACTGCAGCGAAGGAAACGGTACGGGAGCTAAGTTCAGGCTCACACCTCTTCATCAGCAGACAGATCAATTAACAGTACTGCAGCAGCAGCATCATATACATGTACATACTGTACATACAGTATATGAGCAGTGTGACAGGCACATTGTCTTTTTTCTTCTTCCTCTCGTAGGGAGCTGAAGAGTGTTTACTCTTCTCCCTGAGGAGTGACTAATGAGCCATGTTGTCTGGTGCATTCAGGTGTCTCAGCAGCAGCATTAAAGCATGAAAACACATAAGAAACATGAAAGCACAATCAACAAGTGTTTAGACTTAGGCAACAAGTATAGTTCAAGTGAGACAAAAGCAAGTAACATTTTGATCTCCAATGCAACAAAATGAAAGTGGAGGATTTGTTTTAAGCTAAATGACAAAGAGATGTTCGTTTTCTTCACTAAAGTGTCTCCTCCGGTGTGAATAAATACGACTTCATTATAACTGCGTCACGGGGTGTAATAAATGTGCCATTTTCAAACATCAGCCCAAGGAAATATTACCACAGTACCCAGGTAAAGTGTGACAATGGTGTCATCTCACAGTAACAGCGGAGCAAGTGATGATATTAGTGTGTCTGTCAGAGTGTTAACATCTTGCCATATTTCCCTCCATGCAAATGAGATTTTAACAAGTCCAAAAAAACATGATGCTGAGTGATCACAGAGAAGGCTTGTTATTTCTTCATACTGCTTTGATTTTGTACCATTTGTACCTATGACAAACATGATAACATGAATCTTTTCCTGAGTTCAAAATTCTGATCTAATTTGCATTTGTGATTCTTCCCAATACATAATGTGTTAGAGAACCAAGGAGACAACAGGACAATTTCTGAATGGTAAGTTTACTGTATGTAATGTGTTTTTATATCTTTTTATATGTTTGAACTCTAGCTAACCGGCTAGCGCTAGACTAATGGTACTACCCTGTAGTGTGTTTATGTACAGACTATTGGAAAGCTACATATATAAATGTAACTAATTACAAGTAACGTACATAACATTACTCAGCTGTTCCCCTTACACCAGTAACATACAAGCTCAGCAAGCGTGTTTGCTCCACAACCATACAGGTGGGAAATTTTTTTCTTCATCTTTTATGCATAGACGTAGTCTGTTACTATTGTAATATAAATGAGTAAGGATTAAAGTACAATAAAATACTGTCCCCTCTATCTTACATTGCTTTAGTCTGTCATGTTTGTTACTTATTATCATGTTACATATCAACCACAAAGTACACAAAACAGTTCATACAGAGTTTTCCTTTATTGTCATGATTCCTTCAAACATCACAACTTTTGAACACAAAGTTATTCAATATACTACCTAGAACAGCAGTCTGAAGGAGTTTTGGTCAGCATTCAGGTTTTAACCGAATTTTAGAAGAAAAGATGTACTTGTGCTATAAAAGCATGTCACTGTGTAGTTTAGACTAACCATTATGTACCCTTTGTTTCAGCTGCTACAGATACTAGGCCTACAGCAGCTCTGTAAGCTGGTGTTGGGGATTTCTCTTGATTGAACTTTAACATGTAGCCGGCTACAACCTCTTGCTTCCCTGGTCTTGCAAACTGAGCTGAAGATCCTCATCCCTAAGGATCATCCATCCCTCATCCATGTATGGGCCAGAGTCTAGAAAAACCTTCTCCAAGATGAGGTCCAACATAACCTATAACATAGAGGAGAAATTAATACTATTATATCCCACTTACATAAGTTAAGAGCCCTGTTTTATGTTCTTTATTTTAACTTGTATAATAGATCTTTGCACATTCTTTGACTTATTGCCATTTTTAATAAAAGGTTGTAAAACTTACCGATGGTTGGTTCTACTTTCACTGTCTTAGCTGTTGCTGTTGTTGGGAAGTTCAATCTGAATAGCAGCTCACCAGCTGATGTTGTAGCTTAGGGATGCCCAGCACTTCCATTGAAGTGGAGGTGCCAGGTGGAGTCTAGGGAAGAAAAAAAAAAACTGAAATATGAGAAATATGATTGAGAGCACAAATATAAATATACATTGTACTCATTCACTAAGTATCAGAATCACCTTTATTTGCCAGGTGTGTGTACACAAACTGTCCATACATATACATACATTGAGATATGAACATATAAACAGAGTCAAGTTCCTTGTGTGTACACACACCTGGCCAATAAAGTGATTCTGAAAGTTACTACTTGCTAATTCTTTCAGTCCAGAAGCCTGCATGAACAGGCAGCCTGACATGTCACTAAAACCGGACAATATCCAGGTGGAGCTCATGGGCTGAACTGATACTGTCCTTATTGTATTGTAGCTTTGTTTACTTTCTGGACCCAGCTCCCTAAGACCAGATCTAGCTTCAGACTGTGCTGTAAAATAGTGAGGGGTCTCTCTTTCTCTCAAACCGAGGAGGACACAGACAATAAAATTGAGGGGGTGCCGTTACAGAAAAGTAAATGAGAGAAAAGTTATTTTCTTATTGCTAATAAGGCTACTGTTCAACACACAGCTGCATGTGGGACCGGACCTTGACCAGACTTGTATAACTTGCTGTGAATCTTTGAGGCCTCTCTGCAGCTGTGTGTGCTGACTATGATGCTAGCTAGCTGATAGCGTTAGCTCATGGTAATGGGACAAAAGAAACACAAAGCACACTTACATTTCCATCATCTGGAGTTGGTATTAATCATCTTTGGTGTGAGGTCTCCTTGCCGTACCTGTGTTGTTCTGTGTTTGTCCGTGTAGCACACGACCGTCGCACACTCACACGTTCAGGTCTCGTTGACAGTGTGGGGACGTCTCCGGAGACGTCCCGGTAAAAGAAAACGTAAATAAAGTCATCCTATCTATCTCTCTATCTATTTTGGACTACAGAGATGAAGAGGAGGTTTACAGGCCTGGGAATGCTGAAATGGGGCTGAGCCAGTGTCATGCAAGAACTGGAGCTGGGCAATAATGACAGTATAAAGTATGGACAGAGCACTGAGTGATGTTTTAATGCTGAAAATATGCAGCGCTGGCTGGTGTCATGTCGTCTGTATTGCTTCTTCCTCCTCCCGCTAATCTAAAAATCATCAAAGATGTGGATCATCAGTGGACAGGTGAGTTGTAAAAATAAATTCACCCTCAGTACAGTTGTCAAGAACGGGGAAATTAGCTACAGAGACCAAAACAGTTTTTTGTACCAGGCTGTAAACATGTTTACAATATTAGCTGCTGCTATGTCTCATGTTGTTGACCTGTTGATGTTTGTCTGTTAACAAAGTTGTTGACTCACTAGTTTTTGATCAGTAATGTAATAATATTTTTTTCATATACCATATCTACCACAGTGGTATTACACAGTCTATACAATGTTGCTCTCCTCTGTCCATTCAGATATAGTAGCCTATTTGAATATGGCGTCAGAATTCTGTACATACAATAATTACCTCCATACAGAGAGTGCACTGGTATCTCATTTGCATTGGATCGAACACCCTGACTTTAGTTTTAACATGTTAATGGCTCTCACTCGGTCACGAAACTCTAACGTACAGAAGAGACAAATTTGAACTGTTGAGTGAAATCTGCCTTGCCAATATGTGAAATGTTCAAAAGACACGAAAGCATTTAAAATGAAGTGGTAGGCTGCCAAGACAACATCACTCTGACTGACTGAGAATCTATAAATAGGCGTGTTGTGCTCGAGATATGAGTAATGCTTACATTGTGTTTTATTACACCATTATGCCAAAGGCAGCAGTGCGACCCAGATACAGTCAATACATCACAGAACGAGCCATGCAAAAATACCTTAGCTAACAAGCGCATACATCACTTAGAAATGCATATCAATCTCAGACTCAGTCCAATATTTTTGACACAGAATTGAGCAACAGTTAGGAGAGTAGTGTGATGTGCTTAATTAGAGTTGATTATCATGGTCAAAATAGATGGCTTTCTGATTTCTGCAGGCCAGTCGAGTGCAGCACATGAGATATGATTTCATCATCACGTGTGAATAAACAGCTCTTATTAAAAGGCAGAGTGAAGAAAACTTCAAAGTAACATGCTTCAAGCGGCCCAGGCTTATCAGGCATGTCACACTTCATAAGAAATTCATGCAGTGTCTTTCTCGCGACCTGCTGATGTTAGGGGAGTATCTGCAGGCCTGTGTTCTTGAATGAAAATAATTGTGGCAGGCATGAGAGGAAGTGGAGACTGGAAGGCTGGGCAGCCTCTGTGATCTCTGCATACATGGGATTCACAAGGTCACACCAAGGAGCCGAGCACACACCCTGAACTGTGTCGAGGCTACAGGGGCTGATTGTAAGAGCATCAGCAAGACAATTCAGAATTCACAATGTGGGCCACAAAGAGCTAAATCTCTGTCAGTGTCGTTAGTTTATTGAGACTGGGATGTCTACATGACTGCTGTGACCATCAGGAAACCAACATGAACTAAATTGAATAAAAAAGAAATAAAAGAAAAACTAAACTAACTAGAAAATTCCCGCAGAAATTTTGAGAGTGACGAGTGGGCTGTTGCCGGGGGTCTGTAGTCAAAAAGCACACCTCAAATAGTCATTTTTAACATGTTTATTTAGACACTGGAGCAGCTAGCGCTGCCGCGCAAGCAATTGACATTAGCGTGTTAACAATTACCATGTCTTTAATTTTTAGTGGCTAATGTTAATTAGTATGTTAGCATTTGCATTAATTTTAGCATTGGCCGCTAATGTTACCAGTTAGCATGTCTTTACAGCTAGCGCTAATGAGCTAGCTGCTCTGCTGTCTCTGACGTGCTAGCAATTAACATGTATTCTTACTGACTGAAAATGAGTGGCTAGCATTAATGTGCTAGCAGTTAACATTAGCATGCTAGCATTAACATGTTATCTATGAGCATGTATTTAATTCTTAGTGGCTAATAGTAATCAATAAGCATTAGCAGGTTACCATTACCAGGTTAGCATTAGCATGTTAATTAATGGCTAATGCTAATCGTTAACACGCTAGCTGCTCTGCTGTCATTGTCTGTCATTTTAGACAGACAACGCGCTAGCAATTATCATTAGCAGGTTAGCTTTAGCATGTTAACATGAGCATGTACTTAATTCCTAGTGGCTAATGTTAATTAACATTAGCATGTTAACATTAACATGTTAGCAATGATCATGTATTTAATTCTTCGTGGCTAATGCTCATTGCTAGCGCAGACGGCTAACAATTAGCATTAACATGTTAGAATAAGCATGTATTTAATTCTTTGTGGCTAGTGCTAATTAACATTAGCATGTTAGCATTAGCATATTGGCAAGTAACATGTATTTGATTATTCGTGGCTAAGGCTAATTGCTAGCGCTGACGTGCTAGCAAATAGCTTAGCATGTTAGCAGTTGTCATGTAATAAATTCTTAGTGGCAAATGGTAATTGCTAGTGTTGACGCGCTAGCAATTACCATTTGCAGTAATTTTAGCTTTGGCCACTAATGTTAACAGCTAGTGCTAACACGCTAGCTGCTCTGCTGTCTTTGGCGCACTAACAATTAATATTGTGCTAGCACTTAACATTAGCATGTTAACATTAGCATGTTAACATTAACATGTATTCTTAGTGACTGAAAATGAGTGACTAGCACTAACGTGCTAGCAATTAACATTAGCATGTTAGCATTAGCATGTTGGCAATGAGCATGTATTTAATTCTTAGTGGCTAATAGTAAGTAGTAAGCATTAGCAGGTTACCATTAGCAGTTTAACATTAGCATGTTAGCATTGGCATTTATATAATACTTATTGGCTAATGATAATTGTTAACACACTAGCTGCTCTGCTGTCATTATCATTTCAGACAGACAACGCGCTAGCAATTAACATTAGCATGTTAACATTACATGTTTACATTAGCATGTATTCTTAATGACTAAAAGTTAGTGACTAGCATTGACGTGCTAGCACTTAATATTAGCATGTTACCATTAGCATGTTAACATTAACAGGTATTTAATTCCTAGTGGCTAATAATAATTAGCTAATTAGAAAATGAATAATAATTGCCATGAAACACGCAGAAGAACAATAGTTGGCGAGTGCCTACGACACTCGTCACTAATTAGACCGTGTTTCTTTGAACTAAATGTTAACATCATCATGTTAACATGCTCACAATGCCAGTGCTAACTGATGTTCACCATGACACAACAGAGACTCAACAGAGCATTAAGTGTGTTAGGTCTGGCATTTGAGCCTGATTAAAAGGCCACAGATGAGTATTATTCCACCAGTGAAAATAATCCCCAACAAATGCAGAGTCAAAACTACACTGACCAGCTGTTTTGGGAAATGACTTACCTACTGAACAAAACGATTTATTTGTGAGACATTTTTAAAGATTTCCGTCTTCAGAAGGACCCAATGAGCTCTGAGCCTGAGAGCAACAGACAATGAAGAGAAGCCGGGAAGCAGTGAGAGATGGACTAATGAGCTTAAGACATGCTCCACTAAACTGGATTCATCTCATATTTGACCACACTCATGTGAAACTGCCTTTGAGGGTTCATTCCTGATCGTCAGCAGAGTCAAGAGTGCAACGGTAGTTCTGTACACAACACCAGAAACCACAGAATCCTGCAGAGATGTACCTGTACAAACTAATGCCACAACAGTAGCTCTCATGTATCCTCTGCAAAGTACAGTTAATCCAGGTTTCACAATTGTAGTGCATTCATTTACTACAGAAAAACATCACACTGACATTTTGTTTTTTTTGTTTTGAAGTTTCAGTAAAAATGAAAGCATCTGTTCTGCAGGTGAACTTTGTTGCCGTTGGTTTACGCTACAATGAAAGATGAACTCATAACTCATCACTACTTTATTGATTGCAAGTGACAGAAACACTCTGTGCAGCTGAGCCTTTACAGTTACAAGACTGTAACATCACTGCATCCACTGATACAAAGATGTGTCAGCTCTTTGTCCTGTGGTGGAGGTCAGATCTGCTTTTATGTCCATTTATTTTATGCTTTTGGGGATCATGGTCACCATTTACCTGCTCTAACTCCAGTTTAGGGTTGCAAAATTCCATACATTTTCAAAGTTGGAAACTTTCCATGGGAATTAACAGGAATTTATGGGAATAAATTGGAATAAACTAGGAATTTAAATTGAAAAGTTGAAAGTTGTCCATTAACAGTGAACTTAAATATAGTTGGTGAAAATATATTTTAGCATACTGTTGACTAAAACAACTAGATTTCATGCAGGTCCACTAATATATATCTGCTGTTCCTCCATCACATGCACATAGCACACTGCTTACTGCAGGCCTACTGAGGCCACGCCCCCTACCTGCACAGGTGATTTCTCTACCTGGACCACACTTTAGAGCCCAGAGCACACAGAGACTGTTGAAGACACACATGTGAGCTTGTTTAAATTACCCCAAATGAATTCCCATAAATCTCCCATGGAGTTTCCCATTTGGAATATTTCCAAAATTCCCAAGGTAAACGTCACATGGAAAGTTTCCAGAAATTTATCAGAAACTTTTTTCCCCAGACACTATTTGATGCTATATTAGTAAAAGAGGACTACAGTGGAGATGCACTGTTAACGCTGCACAACACCAAGTCTGCATATTTAGAGGATGAAAGTACTGCTTTATCATCAAGCTTTAAAGCTTCAGTATACAGTGCAATATTGATTCTGTAAGTATGAATACACATACACAGTGCACAGTACTCTGAACTGAAGTGTCTTTCTCTGGAGGAGCCTCTTTCCTGGCGACTGGTGGGCAGATAATTACAAAGTGGATCAGGACTCTCTCTAGGGTTGTTAGTGTTTCAATTAATGATACATCCCAATAAAGCCTTCATGTTTCCTGGGCTTGCTAAGCTGTTTACCTCATCACACTATCTCAGATGCTCTGCCTTCTGCACTGAATACAAGGAACAGTCAGTTCTAGTGGTTTGTTTTGGACGTTTTGCTGCACCCGGGCTGAGAAGTCAGTCAGTCTGTCTGCCGTCTGTTTGTCAGACATGCTCATGATTGTTGCTCAGCCTGTAATGGCTGCTGTACCAAGGCCTGGAGTTAGTGTTTTAATGAATGCTCAGTATTTGATGTTGACACTGAAAACAGACATGCAAGATTCCTGTTTCCAAAGGGCATTTCAGATTGGCTGACCCTGCCATTCCATCCTCACTGGCCTCTCACATGCACATGACTGTGGTCTGTCCTAGTCTCTGTGACTAAATGTGATTTCTGTATAAAGGGTCATAGAAATAACTTGTGAAAGAACACACAGGATTGAAAATGGCTTCTCCCACCACCCACCTGCCCAGGCTCAGCTCCATGTTTTGATCGTGGCTGCAGCTCAGACTGCTTTGATTGATGATAGGGATCAGAGCTTCATGGAAGTCTGGCAGATTAGCCAATCAATATCAATATCCAAACTGACAGCTGATCTGCTCAGACAGGACCTTCAACACAGGCTGGGTGCCTCTGGAAATTTCATGATACCTACATGACTGATTTCTGTCCTTGGTTGCAAAGAGAATCAGAGATATGCATTGATCTAAAAAAAAACCTTTGAAGCAAGAGAAGGATACAACATAAACAGCCATGCTTGATGACGCTGCAAGACATGTTGCAGAATAAGTTGGGAAACAATGAAATATATTTCATTTAGTCCAGTACATGAATGTGGAGGGCTGAAGTCTATTTCTGCAAACACTGGAACAAGTTCAAGAAAGTAAATTTTTTGTTTTGGTTTTTTGCATGAAAGGTTTTTCTTGCCACTTTTGGAAACTGTTGGGGAATAATATAAAGAGTACGGTCTAGACCTGCTCTATGGTTTCTATGATTTGGTGCTATATAAATCAAACTGAAATGAATAGAATGTATGCTGGATTATCTAGCACACATTTTCACGTGCATTGCTAACAATCCGAGAAACAACCAGCCTTTTAAGGCCCTGTTTGCAAATACACCACGCTGTACATGCAAAAGTGTCTCTACCTGTTCTGGGAGTCTAAACTCTTTGAGTCTTGAGTCTCCTCCCAGAAGAAATGCAGGACAGAGATGTGAGGAAGAGACACGAGGATGGAGGTGGTGTATTTATGTGTTGTCTGTCACCTGTCACTGTCTTGCTCCCGCCGATCTGTCCTTGTGTACCTGCACAAATAGAAAGAGCTGTTTCTACTTGCAGAGTGACTGGAGACATCCCAGCCCTGCACATTTGTGTTTGATTAATTATCATATGATTAATTAATCATACTGTCTCCCTTTGTTGCACTAAGGGATAATGAGCATTGTCGCTGTGGACTGCAGTAAAATTTGTCATGAGGTCTGTTTCATTCCACTGCTGTCACAGCATCTGCAAGCCTTGAACAGGTAAAAAAAAAAATGCACTCCAACTTGTTGAACCTGAATATATTTATTTTCAAGAAAAATGTTTCATGTTTCAAATGTTTCATAATTTCTAGTAAACTCCAATCAAAACACAAACTACAGCTTCAAGTTAAAGAGTAACAGTGGTCAAAATTGCCATGAAACCGTCTGACACACACCTGACCTTACTTTAGGTGAGGAGAAATATGACTGGGTATTATAAATATGTGACGACTACATTATGTGTATGACCACAGTGCTGGTTAAAGGTAAAAGTGTAGAAATCTTGCAGAAATCAAATTCATTTATTTGCATTTCGACAACACAAACAGTCTGTCTGAGGTAACTGTAGCTGCCATTAGCTGTGCTGCTGCTCTCTGTTCCCACTGTCCATTCACCCAGGTCCAGGTTATATACATATTTTACTTTTATTTATTATTTTAAATTGGAGCTGCTCAGGGTATGACAGAGAAAATACTAACGCATCCTGAGGCAGTACTGGGAAGAACAGGTGATGCATACATGATTGGTAAAGGAATAAAGAGAAATGATTTTGTCATTTCTACTCCGTGAACTTGAAAAAGCATTGAGATAAATGCTCTGTCACTCTGTATCTCTCCTCTAAGGATGGATCTCTTTAAAGTGTAGTATGGGAAGAGACAAAGACATAAAGACATAAACAGACAGACAGATGATGAATTTGTGCTGAAATATCACAGCAGCAGAGATTTAGAAAGTCAACAAACTTCCTGCGGTCTTTGCTGTACGTCGTACTATAACCAAGTTTAATCCTCCCATACAAAACTGTGATCCTTCTAAATAAAATGCAAAACAGCATGACAATGAATGAATGAATGAATGAATTAATTAATGTCGGGACACAATACCTCTGCCTCGAAGGGCTTTACAATCTGTACAGGGAGTGACACCCTGTCTTCAGACCCTCGGCTCCAGTGAGGAAAAAAAAAAACCACAAGCTGCTCTATGAAAGAATTTATACCTTTTCAAACTTAATCAAGGATGATAACTTTACAGACTGTCCATGAGCCGACTTCAGACTTTAAACTTGAAAGTTTTGTTCTGTTTTATTTTATTTTAAACTTCTTTTTTTTTGGCTTTAGCATGTCGACTATGTTGTTACTATTCCAGGTTTTGGGCAGTATTGGATTAATGTTGTAATAATAAAGGACCATTAAGAGAAAGAGGATTAAAGTCAAGCCTCTATGACAGAACGTGTAGTAGGCTAGTGTGCTTGCTTGTTTTTTTTCATGTTGCTTTTTCTGGAGCTGCAGTGCTTTATACTGCATCAGCTTTGTTGTTGTAATTAAGCTGTTGTGCTCTGCAATCCTCACCAATGTGTATGTGTATGTGTGTGTGTGTGTGTGTTGCTACTGTATGTAAATTTACTTCATATACATATATGATACAATGATACAGCAACGTTGTATGACTTTGATTAGCTCCCAAGGGCTAGCAGCTTGAGTGCACTGCGGCTGATCTAATGAATCCAGAGATAACCAAGCGCCAGCCTCTGTGGCTGTGAAGTGAAGCCAACACAGGAAGTGCCAAGAGCTGCGGTTCCTCTTGTCGTCCACTTGAGGCTGGCTCCAGAAGTGAGTCAGTCTCCATAAGTCCCCATGTTCAAATATCCAACTTCACAGCAGAAATAAACATGTTTACAGCCTGGTACAAAAACAGTTTTGGTCTCTATAGCTTTATATATATTATTTATATTAAGGATTAAAGTTATGCATAAGAGCATGGCTGCTTTGATTGACAGGTGGGTGTCATTTCAGGTGGCTTGTTTGAGCACCCAGGCTTTATTCAGCCTGCCTCCGCTCCATGGTTCACGTCTTAGCCGGGAGGTGGAAGAGGCAGGACTACCGACTGGCTCTGTTCAGGTCCAGCTCCTTCAGCCAGTCATGCTTTTTATACCAACTGACTGTGCCGCTCACCACCTTCACAATGCCTGCTCTTTGAAACACTTCTTATCTACTGGATCTATTGAACAATCTGGAATTTTCTTCTATAGTTGTGTCTTATTACTCAAGCACGTTACTGTTTTACAAACTCCTAACAATTTATTAAGATCAATATTACTATTGTATTTTTCTATTCATTAGCGCTGTTTATAGCTGCTCTGCTCGGCTGTTTGTTGCTTCATGGATATATATGAGACATATAATTTATAGTTTGTTGCTCTGCGTGACATAAGTTCTGTTTTGAAGAACTTCAGTTTCTGTCTCTGCGGTATCTTGTCGTCGTCAATAAACTAAATGAAAAAATAATGATCTCACCTACATCCATCTGCTCATGCACGTACAGTCTCAAAGAAAGAAAGAAAGAAAGAAAGAAAGAAAGAAAGAAAGAAAGAAAGAAAGAAAGAAAGAAAGAAAGAAAGAAAGAAAGACCATTTCTGGATTAGCCAGGAGCCGGCGGAGGCTGGACTACCACACTGAGCTTCCTAACGGCTCTTCAGAAACCTGGGAGCGACGTCAAAGAGACTACATCCAGGTTTTAGACAGTCTATGGACCTATAGTGTAGTTTTTAGTAGTAGTATTTAGTATTAGCAAATCAGTATGTGTGTAAGTGTGCAACCTTCATTCAACGTGTACCTTCTACTGAGTACAGACTAACCCTGCCCTCCAGTGGTGAAACACTCAACAAGAGACTCAGCCCTATTGTTCGTGCAGGTTTCTGTAAAGTTTGAAGGACACATTAATACCTGTATGCTAAATGAACTTTTGTTAGAGATTTAAGAAGGACATAACCGTCTGTGATAATAAATGACAGACAACACAGTTACCCCCCTCATCCTCTTCCTCACTGCTGCTCATATACAATACAGACTCAAATGACAGGGGCTGCGTGATGATGACCACAAATGTTCACGGCCCACTAACTGTACTGTAGCACACTAACTGTACTGTAGCACATTATGATGTCTGGCTATGTCCTTTTGCAGGTTCTACTTCTTTAATGTGATTTTAGGATACTGACAGTGGATATGATGAGCAGAATGTCACAGGAGACTCACAGAATGAACATATGAAGCTCCACTTCTGGATCCACACAGTTTAGGGAGGAGACGATCTGTTTTTGAAGACATCATCAGGGTTATTTTGTCAGACTTGACATGTGGCTACTTCACAGGCTGAGGAGAAGTAACCAAAGTAGGCCTAACTCGTCGACAGAAAACGACTATTTGAGCTCACTGTCTCCCCAAACACATCTCTGCTTCAGAGCTCTGAGGTCAGCATTATTCTTTTAATGAAATCCTTTCTTTAATTAGCGGGAGATCACCATCAATCATTTCACATATCTGATATGAATAACAAAAGAGAGATCATACTGCTGCTACCACTTGAAGATACTAGAGAGCACACCTGAAACACAAGTTTAAGTTTAATCACACTCTGGGTCTATATTAGGCTGCAGTTACCAACAGCAACCATACAACTACACACACTGACCAGGTGAATCAATTATGCCATTAGAATTTTTCAGTGACATTATTGAGTCATCACCAAAAGGGTCCTGACCTCCCTTCCCTAAAGCCACCTGTAAACCTGCATGTGGGGGGAAGCCGGAGAACAGAGAGAGCCCACACACACACACAGGGAGAACATGCAAGCTCTTCTTTTTATGTTGGGATGACCTCGAGCCAACCATCTACTCAGGGATGACATCATATGTGATGCAACTATCAGCAACTAACTGCACAATATAATAAACGCTCAGAACCTAAAAGATAAACACCCTCTTTTCAACGTGGTGTGCGTCTACACCACTCCAGTCTAAACACAGAAGAAAAATCACATCACACCTGTTATCACCCTTTATGACCCACAGTAGATTTTTACCTTTTAAGGAGCACTAAGTGTCTTCAGTGTTTCCTACATCATCTGAACAGACATGATCATGTTCACTGAAGCATTAAAGCTGCTGCTGTATGTTTACTGCATTAACAGGCTGAATCAGTGTACAGACATTAATTAACTCAATACTTTTTAATCACAACATAAATCAATTTATTTACCTAAATATATAAAGAAAAAACATGGTAAAAACATAATAATTCATGCAAGGATCACTAGCATAATTTACTCAGAGATTCCAGCTGGAATGCGTCCTTAAACTAGATTTCCAACCCTGACAGTCCTCACCAATGACCTTAGAATTCAGGCTGTCTGCTCTGTGCATCAACAATAGTGAAAAGTGTATTAATATATTGTTTATTAGCATGTCTGTTTTTAAATCTCGTCGTACTGTCCAGATTTTATGTGTGCACATGCTGCTACAACAACATACTGCATGTTTTTATCACCTGCTGTTGCTAACAGTGGCTAACAGTTGCTAGAGCTTAGTGACTTTGTGACTTGTTGAATCAAGTAGTATTGTGAGTCATGCAGTCACAAACAAAATGAAATACATATATACAGAAATATGTCTGGTTCTGCTGTCTTGAGTCTGATACTTCTTTTGAAAGTATTTATGTTGAGATGTTCTGAAGGTTTTTCTTGCCTTCTATCTTCTTGTGTTTCCTTTGAAAGACCAGTTCAACCTCTGCACGGTGAGATGAAACAATATGTTTGTAACAGATGAGCCATGAGCTGGGTTCTGCCTTTTAAAGGAAGTCTTTCCTTGCCACTGTTGCTAAGTGCTTGCTCATGGTGGGAATTGTTGGAGTCTAGACCTGCTCTGTATAAAAAGCATCAGATAACATCTGTTATGGTTTAACGCTATAGAAATAAAACTGAACTGAAAAAATATTGAATGTATTGACGGAAGCAGATGAAAAGAACACCACCTGCTTGTAAACCTTTCACCGTCTTCTAAGATTCCTGTTCCGTCATTACACTAAGTGTGAAGTAAAAGAGCTAAGTGCTGTAAATACACTTGGTTCAGAGTGAGCAGCCACGTCACTGACATTTCGATTTTCACACCTATATGGACAATTGTGGATAATTAAGATTAGCGCAATGATGTCCTTTATGGAGATAATGCAGCCTGACCGGTTCGGCCTGGAAGCCGATGAAACAGGCGCCGCTCTTACTTACTGGTTCTGTACTTTATCTGATGTGGTTTGTCTGTTATCGAACTGTTCTTCTTCACAGCTGTCTCTCCTCAGTTCACCTCTTATGTGTCATGCATTAATAATGAGTTTTATTCAAAGGTATAAAGTGACAGAGAAGTCATCTTTTTTTTCCATTTTCATGAAGACTTGTGCTAAAAGAGAGCCTGTTAACTTCTCTGAAGAAATATCACAAAGGATGAGTCACAGTAACTTTTCAGTTCACCTTCAATGTTTGCTGTCCTTAATCCACCAGTTTCTGCTTCATTTTCTCAATGTCAGCGTACTTCTCAAAGGATTTACGGAATGGAATGACATTTCCTAAATCTGCACAGCAGAGAGGTGTTTGTATTGGGCCATCCACTCAAGACTCCATTGCACTGAAGCAGTTACTATATGGTACACCTTCCAACAAGCCACAAGTTAGCATGGTCCTCCTCCTCCTCCAACCTGAACAGAAGGTCATTTGTCAGGGCTTCACGTGAAAGAATGAGTATTTTGATGTGAGCTCAGTGGCATTGTACTAAATGCATAAAACATTAAACCTCTAGTGTACTGAATAAAGAGGTTAGACTGTTAGATAAGTAGGTTAGGCTGAGCAGAGAACAAAGAGCAAACTGTCTGCATGAAACATCTCTTACCTCTCCTGCCAGTGATTTGAAGAGCTTCTTCTCTGTTTTACTGAGTGGTTTTAAAGGCATCTTGACCCGCTCTGCTCATCAGCATCAACTGCAGAGGGAAAAAGAAAAGTTCAAATAGAGTTCAGAAAGACGGATGGAAAGAAAAGAAGGAGCATGTAACAAGATTCAGTGCTGAATTCAAATCCACAACATGACATCACAATGTGTCTCACATTATATAAATATCAATATATCTGTGCATATTTTATATTGTGTACAAGCCAGAACATGTCAGAATGTCTTAAAGTGACCCTGTCTCTAAAAGAACTACAACCTGCAGTATCCCTGCTTTCCACTGGGTGCCGCTAGTCAACCAATCATTACAAAGTGTGGCAATGATGTCACAGTGTCACAGAAGGACTTTTTTTTCTTTGTCAGTTGAGAACAAGAACAATTTGAATTGTAGATATAAAAATGTGGTAATCAGACATGAGACAGACAGAATGTCACAGGAGCTGACTGAGAATTCAAGATTCACAACTTCTCTCTTATTTATTGTTTTAGTCAGTCGTCAGTGTACCGACTGTGGTTATGATGTCTGTGAAGGCCTCCTGTGGTCTGCAAGTAATCTGAGATGATTTCACAAATCACAAAGAACTGTGGTTATCAAGGAGAATTCAGTCCTGCAATCTACCCTGAGTGGACACACACACACACACACACACACACACACACACACACACACACACACACACACACAGTGTATTTACAGCCCAGCACAGCTTGAACTATTGTGACCTTTATCAAGCTGAGCAGCAGTCTGCCAGCACAGCACCACAGCAGATCACGGAGAGCCAGCCTCTTTCAGGAGAATGTATGTTATTCTGGTCCAACACTGACGCATTGTTAACACCCATCTCATTCTTACCCCATATAGGCAAGCAGGTAAGATTTAGTGGTATGTATTATGGTGGCCACAAAATGCATGGAAAATATGAAATTCCAATGTTTAGGTCTGGACTACTGTACAAACATGGCGGACTCCGTAGAAGAGAACCCTTGGCGTGATTGACAGAAAGATTATACACTCATGTAAATATAGTTATGAATATTATATTATATTTCTGACATATTCAGTAAATAAATACCACTACATCTGACACACTGCACTTTTAAAGTGTGAGAAGTTTGGAAAAAGTCAAAGAAACTAAAGTAATCCATCCATCCATGTTCTTTTACTTATCGTGGCTGGGTGGAGGTGGCAGCAGGCTTAGCCGCCATGATAAGAGCTGTTTGAATTCTCTTACCCCCAAACCACACGAGACACGTGCCTGCCATGTCGCAGCTGTGACCCTGTTTTGGTCATACCCCACGGGGAGCGTTTCAGAAGCGTTTATCCCTCCAGACTTTGTTCACTTGCTCAGATTTGGTCATTTTTTATGTGCTTCTAAACATGCTTCTACGCGTGGAAATATGCTTCTACATGTGTGGTATATGTGATTGCACACACAGGTGTGTGTGTGTGTGTGTGTGTGTGTTATTTTTTTTAAATCTATTTTTCTTTTAAACCCGTCACATTTTTGATTTCACTATAAAAGGTAGGATGAAGAAGTAATCACACGGACATTATATTATGGAGAGTATTCTATTATTTAAGGATGGTGATTCCTCATGTGACAATGGACTGTACAGTACAGTGGACACTGGACACTGGACAAACTTCTATGCTGAAGTTTTACTTCATATACACCAACGCTGCCTTGGGCCCCTTATTTTGTTTTGTTGTTGTTACTGTCTGGTCATCTGGCCCATAGCCTCTCTAATTTGTTTTATGCTTGGCAGTCGTTTTTATTTGTTTTGTAAACCAAAATAATGAAGCTATGTATTCAACATGGAGTGAGCAGAGGCCCGCTTCTGGGGCGCTTCTGAACCGGACCACGGCGGAGCCGGTGGGGTTTAAAACATTGACTAAAACGTATGTTACGCCATGTATCACTGCGGCAACCACCACACAGACACAACGCTGCGCGTCTGTGCCCAGCGGAATTTGGGGGTAACTGCTAAGGAAAGAAGCTTTAATGCTTCCTTTGTTATCTCCTTTAGTATAGGATACACCCGACCATCCTTTACGAAACCAAAAGGAGGAAATGCCATCCCACAATTCCTTGCGGCAGCGACAAAAAAAAAAAAAATCAACACACTGTTCGGTCATTCACAACCAGATATTAAAACATCAGTGTATTTAAACAGTGTGGTAGAAGAAGTGGGAAGTGGCATTGAGGAGGGAAGGATTCACTGCAAGTGATTCATCCGTGCTTTGCAATGAGCATTTCAAGCAGGACGGTTTTGATAGGACAGGTCAGTTTGTTCGACTCAGAGATGGTGTTATTCCATTCAGCTTCCAAAGAGTAGGTGTATCATCAAAAGGCTATTATCACAGGACATGCTGAGATACTTATCCCTGTATACTATATTTCTTTCATATATATATTTCATATTAGCCAGAAAAGGGCAGGACTACTACGGCTCGAGAAGAGCCTTTCTGTGGCCTCTTAGGAGGCCCCAAAAACTGCAACCTCACACCCACAACCTCAGCCTAATGATGTGAATATTTCTATTTTAAACATCATATCATAATGGTCCTGGACATATTCAAATCTCACTTATTTGCTGAAACTTATATTAAACACACTGGATGCGGGATTCAGTTTCCCAATATAATGATGATATATGTCATTATAGATAGATAGATAGATAGATAGATAGATAGATAGATAGATACCTATATATATCATCTTGTTACATCTATCGATATATATAAATAATGTATTCGTATATCGTTTCTTCATTTTTCAACTCAAAAAAGCTAAGTAGTACTTTTACTGCTTTTTTTTTTTTTTACTTTTACTGCCACCATCTGCTTCTGCATCTCTATCAGAAGCAGATGGTTTTTTAGGGCTGTCAATCTATTTAAAAAAATTAACTAATCGCAAAAAATTCTGTAATAATCGCGATTAATTTATCAATAAATGTATCAATAAATTTATTGCATTTTTCTGAGACTGAAGCTTATAATGAATATGTATTTAAGTGAAATGATCAAATTAATGTAGAATAAACACAGAGATGGTATATTTAAATTTATTCATTTTATTGGCTTAAGGTGCACATATGCACAGTGCAAATAGAAAAAAGCCAGAATGAGGAAATATACTGACGAAGGCCACACTCCTGTAGTGTAGACTGGCGAGGTCCCGTGGAGGTAATTTCAGCAGGGTGTTTTGCTTTGAGGTGATATGTTAAAGTCGTGTTACTTCTGTGGAATTTAAATCCGGCTTTGCAAACTGTGCAAATTACCTTGTTTTTGTCCAACGAGCCGTCGGGCAACTTTTTAAAATGAAATGTTCCCCCTAAAAGTCCGTCCTTATCCATCTTTCCGCCATAGTTAGGATGGATCATAGACATATATACATAGACGCCGCATTGAGCACGTTGGTCCGTTGATGCGATACCTTAACGCGTCCGCCATATTGGATGTGGCAGATCTGCCCGTAAACTAATACAAGCAGGGCCGGTTTTAGCCAAGGGCAATGTGGGTAAATAAATTTGGGCACCCTTGTTGTTTCAATAATTTGAGTACCTTTAGCACTAATTATTAGAACACAAAGTTTGTTTGGTAAGCTCACTGACCCTTGACCTACATACACAGGTGAAGCCAATCGTGAGAAAGGGTATTTCAGGTGGCCAGTAGCAAGTTGTTCTCCCTTTTGCATCTTCTCTGAGGAGTGGCACCATGGGAGCCTCAAAACAACTCTCAAATGACCTGAAAACAAAGATTGTCCAACAACATCATGGTTTAGGGCATATGTGTCAAACTCACGGCCCGCGGGCCACATCCGGCCCGGCGTACAATTATATCCGGCCCGTGAAATCATTTTATTAATCTACTATAATGGCCCGGCTATATGAAACGCTGATAACTCTCAAACTACAGATCCCATAATGCAGCGCTTCAGCTGCCTTGCCGCCGCAAGACTTACTGGAAACGTTCCCGCGTCAACAGTTGACTTCGCGTTGGTTTCGCGGATGCTAATCCCTCACAATGGCCAAGAGAAAAGTTGACTCTGAAAACAGAGCCTTTAAAAACCGATGGGAGGCTGAGTATATGTTTACTGACATTGCCGGTAAACCCGTGTGTCTTCTTTGTGGAGCTAATGTGGCCGTAATTAAGGAATATAATGTAAAACGGCACTACGAGACAAAACATCAGGATAAGCTAAAAAACCTGAATGCAGAGCAGAAGATGCAGAAAGTCGAAGAGTTAAAGAAGAATATGAAGATCCAGCAGATGTTTTTCACCAGAGCAAAATCACAAAGTGAAGCTGCTGTGAAAGCAAGTTTTATAGTGGCAGAGGAGATCGCCAAATCAGGCCGACCATTTTCCGAGGGAGAGTTTCTGAAGAGCTGCATGATGAAGGTGTGCGACGTCTTGTGTCCAGACAAAAAGCAGATGTTCGCAAATGTAAGCCTGAGTAGAAATACGGTTGCTGATCGGGTTTGTGAGATTGCCACTGATTTGAGAACACAGTTGAGTGAAAAAAGCAGAGACTTTGTTGCATACTCTCTTGCTGTGGATGAAAGCACAGACATACCGGACACTGCACAGCTGGCGATCTTCCTCCGTGGAGTGGACTCTAATTTGCACGTTACAGAAGAAATATTGGACATTAAATCGATGCATGGAACAGCAACGGGAAAAGACATTTTTGAAAACGTGTGTCAAAGTGTAACCGACATGAAATTGCCCTGGGACAAACTTGTTGGACTTACTACGGATGGAGCACCGGCAATGTGTGGTGAAAAAAGTGGACTAGTGGGAAGGATGCGAGTAAAGATGCAGGAGGAGAACTGTGTTGGTGAGTTAACCGCATATCACTGCATTATTCACCAAGAATCACTGTGTGGTAAAGTCCTAAAAATGGGGCATGTGATGAACACTGTAACGCAGACCATAAACTTTATCCGAGCCAAGGGATTAAATCACCGGCAATTTCAATCTTTTCTGCGCGAAATAGATTCGGATTTTGCCGACATTCCTTATCATACAGAGGTACGTTGGCTGAGTCGGGGAAAAGTTCTCAACAGAGTTTTCGAGCTCATTAAAGAAATCTGTCAGTTCATGGACAGTAAAGGAAAAGACTCCACAGTTTTGCGGGACGAAAAATGGAAATGTGAATTGGCGTTTCTGGCTGACATAACAGCTCATCTCAACGTCTTAAACCTGCAGCTCCAGGGACGTGACCGCATGATCACTGACATGTATGATGCGGTGAAGGCATTTCAAGTGAAGCTGCTCTTGTGGGAGACACAAATGCACCAGTGCAACTTGCCTCACTTTCCCCGTTGCCAAGTAATGATGAACCAAGTCGGCACAGCAGCGTTCTCAAATGCGCACTTTGCTGACAAACTGAGCGCACTGCGCACTGAGTTCGCACGGCGCTTTGGTGACTTTGAAGCACAAAAAAATAACTTCGAGCTGCTTCGCAACCCATTTGCCGTCGATGTGGAAACTGCACCTGTACAGATGCAGATGGAGCTGATTGAACTGCAGTGTAATGGGACACTAAAGGCAAAGTATGACACTGCAGGGCCCGCACAGTTTTTTCGCTCCATTCCTGAAGCAATGCCCCAGCTCCGTCTACATGCGGCTCGAACCTTGTGCATGTTTGGTAGCACATATCTATGTGAGAAGCTGTTCTCAGCGATGAAGCTTAACAAAACAGCACACAGAAGTCGTCTCACTGATGAACACCTGCAGTCCATCCTGAGAATCTCTGCAATACAGGACCTCACACCAAACCTGGATGAAATTGTTGCCAAGAAAAGATGCCTAGCATCCAGCTCTGACAAAATGGCATAAGCTGAAAAAAAAAAAAAAAAATGAATGAAAACTTAAAAAAAATGAACTGAATGTTTTAATTTGTTATTTTAACTTTTGGTGAAAAGCACAAATTTTAATTATATTTGCATTTTTTCATTTTCATGAATGCATTTTGAATGTATATAGTTTTGACAGGAGCAAAGTATTTTAAGTTATTAATGTTTAAGTTTGTTTATTCTGGAATAATATTCCTGTCTGATTTTAATTCATATTTGTGTTAAAAAAAAACGTCAAGTTTTAGTGTATTCAATAAATGTTTATCCTGCTCGGCCCGCAACCAAAGGTGTGGTTTGAGTTTTGGCCCTCTGTACAATTGAGTTTGACACCCCTGGTTTAGGGGAAGGATACAAAAAGCTGGCTCAGAGATTTAAGCTGTCAGTTTCCACTGTGAGGAACATAGTGAGGAAATGGAAGACCACAGGCACAGTCCTAGTTAAGGCCCGGAGTGGCCGGCCAAGAAAATTCTCAGAGAAGCAGAGGCGAAGGATGGTGAGAACGATCAAACTCAACCCACAGACCAGCTCCAAAGACCAACAACATGATCTTGCTGCAGAAGGTGTCACTGTGCATCGTTCAACTATTCAGCGCACTTTGCACAAGGAGATGCTGTATGGGAGAGTAATGTGGCGGAAGCCTTTTCTACGCACATGCCACAAGGAGATGCTGTATGGGAGAGTAATGCAGCGGAAGCCTTTTCTACGCACATGCCACAAACAGAGTCGCTTGAGGTATGCTAAAGCACATTTGGACAAGCCAGCTTCCTTTTGGAATAAGGTCCTGTGGACTGATGAATGTAAAATTGAGTTATTTGGACATAACAAGGGGCACAGCATTCCAAGACAAACACCTGCTACCCACAGTAAAATTTGGTGGCGGTTCCATCATGCTGTGGGGCTGTGTGGCCAGTGCAGGTACTGGCAATCTTGTAAGAGTTGAAGGTCGCATGGATTCCAGTCAGTATCAGCAGATTCTTGCCAACAATGTTCAAGAATCAGTGACAAAGTTGAAGTTGCGCCAGGGCTGGATACTTCAACAAGACAACGACCCCAAACACTGCTCAAACTCTACAAAGGCATTCATGCAGAGGAACAACTACAACGTTCTGGAATGGCCATCTCAGTCCCCAGACCTGAACATTATTGAAAATCTGTGGTGTGATTTAAAGCGGGCTGTCCATGCTCGAAAGCCATCAAACCTGACTGAACTGGAGATGTTTTGTGAAGAAGAATGGTCAAAAATACCTTCAACCACACTCCAGACCCTCATTGGAAGCTATACAGATGTAGCAACTTAAAAGTTCCCGTGTTTCCGTGACTGGTCCTTGACAGGTCCTCGACAGGTCCTTGAACGGTCCTTGGCTGGCACGTGACCGAAATGTAATCCCCCGCGATGACGTAGTCAGTGAGGGCCCGACTGGAAACGCCCCTAAGCAGTCTGTTTTTAAAACCAGCTGCAATGCCTCATTTGTCCACGGGGAGGAGCAGTGATGTTCCGCTCTCACCATAGTCTGTCTAAACTAAGACACATCTAACAGACACGCTGGGGTCAGCGGGTGACCCGATCAACTGAGACAGAGCACAATCATGGATGTGTTTAATGGTGCAAAGGATCATCATGATCCGTTCATATCGCCCCCCACAGCACAAGTATTCCGCGGATTGGTTGATGGGGAAAAAACAGTTGTGATAAGATAACACTAAGCCACCACTGCAGCCGCAACTCCATGTCACGCACAACAACATCATGCCAACATAAACTTGTTATTAAAGAAAACTCCGCCCGTAACTGTTTTTTTAAGAGTTATATCTGTGTGATGCTTTCTGAAGCCTGCAGTATGAAACACGTTCGATTTCTGAGTATTCCTCTGAACGCCATAGTGGCCATATTGATAGTACAGTATAGTGTACAGTATGATGGATACTGATGTCCAGCTGTGGCTTTCACTACATGCAGATTAAGAGGGAGCGACAAGGAGAGAGTGCGCGAGAGAAGAGCTTCAGTAATTATGTACAGTGAGGACAGAATAACCTAGATGTTGTTGATTTGGTAAACAGTTAACCGATAATAAATAAAATATATAATAACATTAATGTGACTTGTCGAAAGCTGGGCGCAGAGGAGACCACCGGGCTCTGGCTCCGTCCAGCATGAACTAAAACACAGCACGGACACTTCAGAAACTATTCGGAATGAGTACTGTACTGTAGGTTCCTGACCCCTGATCTATGGCCACCACTAGTCTTTACATAATTACTGAAGCGTCTCTTCTCTTGTGCTCGCGCACTCTCTCTCGCTCATCTGCATGTAAACAACAAACTAACCCTTAAAAATTTACAAAAAACGGTTCGGACGTCTCGGGGCTGCCAGGCCTGTCTGTCAGACCTGCAGATACAAGCCAGGGTTTATTTTTTTAATTAACAGTTTATTTGGAGGGGAGGGCTTGGTGTTGTTGTGCGCGACATAGAGCTGCAGAGACGAGTGTTTTTCTCTAAAAGTCGGTGTATTCCACTGCAGCGGTGCCTCCATTTGCAAAAAGAATTGAAGAATAACAACAGCAATAATACCTCCTATTGAATATTTGATCACAGTTTGATCGTTGTGAGACGCCATTTAAAGAGGGAGAATACCTGGTGATTAACAGCCCTTTGGAAGCCCTTTGTTATGTAGGTATCAACCTTTTGTTTGCACTTGATGGGCCTTTTTCCCCCCACGTGTCACGCAAATCAGAGCGGAAAATGCAGCTGGTACTGTGTATGAGTACTGTGTACTATACAGTAGACTTGTGATTGGAGTGTGCTCATGAACATGAATGGCTCCTTTTCAGTGACCATAGGCTAAATGACGTAAAGCGTAAATGGAAAGAATTACGGGTGAATCAAGTGTGAAATAAGTCAAGTTAGTTTGGTTTTAATAAAGTTTGCAGTATACGCTTATGAAACCGTCATATGTGATGATGTGATGATAGAGACATATATTTAGGAGAAGTCGCGGACTGAGAGACCTGTGGTTTTAATGCAAACAAAGTTATTTACAAAACAAAAACCCAAACGGTCGTATTGTGCTTAATTTGACGTTCACCCACACCCATTCACTCATTTCGTGCTGACGTGTGTGAGCTCATTAACTCTCAATGTGTAGTCACGAATACCTGGAGGATGTCTTTTAAACAGTGACCATAGGCTAAATGGCGTAAAGCATAAATGGAAAGAATTACGGGTGAATCGAGTGTGAAATAAGTCAACTATGTTTGGTTTTAATAAAGTTTGCAGTATACGCTTATGAAACCGTCATGTGTGATGATGGATGATGGTGATGATGGCAACAAGTTTCTGTTAATCCCACAGGCGTAAAGAAAATTCCATGATGCAAGAATCTTTTTTGCAATTGTTATATTTAAGTGCACAGGCACGCATGCAAATCAAACAAAACAAACGTATAATAACACTTCTAATAATGAAACAATAATACTATGTATATATATATATATATATATATATATATATATATATATATATATATATATATATATATATATATATATATATACATACACACACACACATACATACATCCATACATACACACACACTTCACAACAACTTTGTGGCAAATGTCCTTCAGCGACTGAAGCCAGCGCGCTGCGTCTCTGGATCAGCCTTTCGGGGACTCCTTAGTCTTTCATTAATTCGGTTCCGGACCTTTTGCCACTGGTCCCCAGACAGGTTCGGGAAGCGCTGGGAAACGTGCTGGTGCACTCGTTCTTTTAAATTGTCCGGCAGTGGCCGTTTGCCGTTGGTGCCGCTCCAATTCACGTTCTTCCCCCAACACTTATAAACCTCAAATGGGGTTAGCGCCATGAACACACTGGCAGCGTATGTGTCCGGTCGCCTCTGGCACAGTCTAAAAAATTCCTCCTCCCGTTCGGCAGGTAGGGCTCTGACTGCCACGTCCGGCGTGACAGCACATGGAGCCACGGGATCTGGAGCTGGGAGAGTGGGGTCCCCTGGTGTGTCTCCGAACGTCAGCCGACGTCTGGCACCTGGGCTGCTTGGTGTTGGTGGTGGGGGACTCGCCAACCTTTGCAGACACTCCTTGATGTCCATTACTGCCTCTTCCACTCGGACCAGTCTCTCGGTGAAGCTGTCGGGGATGCCATCAGGGACCCTTGTAGCTTCCACTGCGGCTACCCGGCTTTTGAGGGCCCGGATCTCGGCCTCAAGTAACCCCTGGACCGAACCGGCGTAGCTTCCTGCCACGTAGTTGACAGTGGTTGCCTGTACAAGAAAAAGAGAAGACAAGATTATAAATTTAGCCTCTTCTGTACACTCCCAAGGTCACTCTCTCTGAATAAATCGGGGTCGATTCAATAGATATAACTTACCGCTTTTTTTTTTTTTTTTTTTTTTTTTTTTTTTTACAAGCCGCACGTTTGCTCTTGCTCTTGGTGTACTTGCTGATATCCGTGGCCTTGTGAGCGGCGAGGGCTGCTTTGTCTAGTGGGAAAGAATCAGATTAATTTACTGCGTTCATCAAAGCAGGTATTTCACTCAGGTGAATTTGTTCAGGCTGAAGAAAAGCAACAGTGGCATAACTTACCTTTGATAAGACACGTCTTGGCCTCTTGGCTGCTGTAGTATAAAAAGTGCCGGCTGCCATTTTAGCGTAAAGAAGTCCAGAAAAATGTGAAGGTCTTGAGTTTCACGGGCATTTAAATGTTGAACTTTGGTGTGGGCGTGTTCGTCGCAAAGCATAATTTACATATGCATATTTACATATGCATATATAGACTCTGTCAGACGCAGAGCCTCTAAACTGTCGAGATGACGCGCATCAACAAGGAGAGTTCCCAGCAAGTGCGTCACATGCAAGCTAATGGACAATCAACGCGAGTGATTCAGAAAAAATTAGCAGCACGGGGCATCAAAGTTTCAGAAAGAGCGATAAGAAAGCACTACCAGGAGCCACAACCCCGCCGCTCACGTCCGAGAAAAATGCACAAGTAAGTTTCATATCAATGGATAAATGTAAAACAAACAAAGACCAATAACAATTTATAGAATTCACATTCTATATGGCAATTGTAATGTTTTTGGATTTGTCAAATTTTTCCTTCTTTTCGCAGTGCTATTCTAAATGCCATTGATGAGATGACAAAGGCAAACGATGAGATGACGGCCGCTGCAGTACAGCTCAAAATCCGGTCCGATTTTGGAGTTCGTCTGAGTCTGACAAGTATCTGCAGTGCTCGCAGAAGTATGGGCTGGAAATTTGGCAAGACCCGCTTCTGTCCAATGATAAAAGATCGCAACAAAGCGGCGAGGCTGCAACAGGCGACTCTGTGGAACAACTCCGGGGAGACCTGGCATAATGTTCTTTTTACGGATGAGACAACAGTTTCATTGGAGCACTACGCCAGACAGAGTTTCCACAGGAAGGACCACTTCGTTGCCAAACCTCAGCCAAAACATCCACTGAAGCTGCATGTTTGGGGAATGATTTCCCGGCAAGGTGCAGGTCCAATGGTAACCTTCGAGGGAATAATGGCCCGTCAATACTTTGAAGAGGCCATCATTAAAGAACACGCTGCACCATACATTAGGACATACTTTGGGTCTGATCATCGCTTCTTCCAGGACAATGATCCAAAACACACTGCTGCTGGAGCATACATGGCGTCCGAGGGGATCAACTGGGTGAAAACTCCACTAGAGTCACCGGACTTGAATCCCATTGAGCTTGTCTGGAATTCCATGAAAGACTTTATTCGCAAGGAGGCGAAGCCAGGCACAAAACAGGAGCTCGTCGAGGCCATACAGACGTTTTGGCAAACAAGAGTCACCGTGGAATTTTGCAACAGACTTATCTCTGGACTTTCAAAAGTTGTGCGGTGTATTATTAATAATGAAGGGGGGCATAGTGGAAAATAAACAGTGGTGTCCATGTAGAATAAAAACATAACCTATATACTGCAAACTTTATTAAAACCAAACATACTTGATATTCATACTTGATTCACTTGTAATTCTTTCCATTTACTGTGTGTGTGTGTGTGTGTGTGTGTGTATATATATATATATATATATAAAACACAGTAAAGACGTCACATCCATGATTGTCTGTCCTGCATTTTCCGCTCTGATTTGTGTGACCCGTGGGGGGAAAAAGGCCCATCAAGTGCAAACAAAAGGTTGATACCTACATAACAAAGGGCTTCCAAAGGGCTGTTAATCACCAGGTATTCTCCCTTTTTAAATGGCGTCTCACAACGATCAAACTGTGATCAAATATTCAATAGGAGGTATTATTGCTGTTGTTATTCTTCAATTCTTTTTGCAAATTTTTAAGGGTTAGTTTGTTGTTTACATGCAGATGAGCGAGAGAGAGTGCGCGAGCACAAGAGAAGAGACGCTTCAGTAATTATGTAAAGACTAGTGGTGGCCATAGATACTGTAGATTAATGCGCCAATGCCGGCCCGGCATTAGCGCGATCAGCTGTTCCCGGAGTAAACAAAGGCAGCTGTCCAGGTGGAAGCGGCATTTAAAAAACACGAGAAAAACTCAAAATCTCTCTAAAAACATTGCTAAAGAGATCAGGACTCCACAGAGTTACAGCGAAGAAAACAAAAACGAACAAAAGAGAAAAAAGTCAAAAAGCGACCTCAAAGGCTGGAACAGTTTTGAGAATAGATTAATGGTGATATTTTTTTTATCGCCTGAAGAGTCTCACGTTAACGCAGCACGCATAACGGCCCACCACTACTGAAGACAGAACAGACTAGATGTTGTTGATTTGGTGAATGCTGACATGTTAGATATAAACACCTTAAATTTAATTTCAATTCATGAACACACTCAAATCATAAGGCTACTGTATAGTGTGCAGTAGTCAAACCAGCTGCATTTTCCGCTCTGTGATCTGTAACACTGGGAGACCAATAAGCCCATTACTGTAAGCGCAAACACAGGGTTGAGCAACGAGAATGCTAACGAGGTGTGTAAGTTACGTCATCTCCAGGTAGAACAACTGTAAAAAAAAGTTCTGTGAGAGAAGCGCCATCTCCTGGTCATACCCTGTAATTACATGAATGGGTGGAGTTACAGTAAAAAATAGACACGCCCAGGAGAAGGAGGGGGGTCTCTCCTTTCCCGGGACTTAGCAGGCAGCCGGCTGAAAGTCAGCTGGAAGACGGCTGCCATTCAGCTGGCGTTCAGCTTGAACGGGAACTTTTAAATTGCTACTACTGTAGGAAGCGTTTAGAGGCTGTTATTTCTGCAAAAGGAGGATCTACGAAATATTGATGTAATTTTTCTGTTGTGGTGCCCAAATTTATGCACCTGCCTACTTTTGTTTAAGTAATAGGTGGGTTGCACGTTACGTCACGTCTGCGCGCGAACCTTAAGTGGTGGTCAACTGGTGGCACAGCCCATTGATATCACAGTGTTTTCAGCTTCCACAATGCCTCAATTTTGGGCAGTTTTTGGCTGTTCCAATCGGTCTAACCGAGAGAAGGGAAAGGGTTACTACCGAGTACCTAAGGTAATCGTCCATAGAGGTGAAAAATGGAAAAAAACTGTCCGAACAACGACGTAAAGAGTGGATAGCTAATCTTCGTTTAAAGACTAAGGGAGCTGAAACTGCTTATGCTCGTGTCTGCGGCGACCACTTTGCTTCATTTTCTCGTCTCGTCTCACAGATGACGATGACTTTAGCTCTGTGCCTCCGGACTCGTAACCCAGGTTGACCGTCGGAGCCCAGTCCATTGACTCAGTAGCTAACAACGCGCTGGGGCGGCCTTCAAGGCAAAGTCCAAACGTAGCCCGTATTAATATTACATTACTGTTGGCATTGGTATTGACATTTAACAACATGATACTCCACTGCGCTAGGCTACTACAAAGCTGTTAGATTTTTTTACACATACCTTTAACAAAGTGGTCGCCGCAGACATGAGCATAAGCAGTTTCAGCTCCCTTAGTCTTTAAACGAAGATTAGCTATCCACTTTTTACGTCGTCGTTCGGACAGTTTTTTCCATTTTTCACCTCTATGGACGATTACCTTAGGTACTCGGTAGTAACCCTTTCCCTTCTCTCGGTTAGACCGATTGGAACAGCCAAAAACTGCACAAAATTGAGGCATTGTGGAAGCTGAAACACTGTGATATCAATGGGCTGTGCCACCAGTTGTCCACCACTTCAAATTCGCGCGCTCCCGTGATGACGTAACTGCAACCCACCTATTGTTGCACACTTTCTGTTAAGCCTATAAACTTAATTTCACTTCTCAAATATCACTGTGTTTGTCTGCTATATGATATATTTAACTGAAATTGCTGATCCGAACAACCAATGATTTATAAAGGAAAATCCTGAAAACGATCAAGGGTGCCACTGTGTATATGTATATATATATATATATATATATATATATATATATATATACACACACACACACACACACACACACACACACACACACACACACACACATACATACATACACACACATACAAACACACACACACACACTATATTGTGTGTTTTGCAAAATACCTATCATACATCACATATATCAGAATATTCTATTACTGTTTAGCCCACTATGAATATTAATATAAGCCAAACCATGTGTCCTGTATCATAGCTACATGTATGACATTTGCAGCAAAGAAATGTGTGAAAGTGTTCAGCGAGTTATGATTGGTTAAATGCGCTGACACTTCACTGTGCCTGCCAAACAGTGGTGTTAGCTTAACACCGCATGTGTAGCCGCGGCTCACTAGAGCAGGCGCTCATGAAGGCTTGGTTCTCTGAGAGCAGGTAGCGGACACTTTGTTTCAATCTTGACACCCTCGGAAAAATGTCACTGTCGAAAAAGAGAAAGGTGGACACTGAGTGTCGGATCTTCCAGGAAAAATGAACTAATTCGTATTTTTTCACGGAGATGAATGGGAAACCTATGTGTTTGGTGTGCATGCAGCAAGTGGCTGTGCTAAAGCAATACAACCTTAAACACCACTAAGAGAGTCAAGTTCGGTGAAGTTGGAAAGATATTCACAGATTCTGACTTCCGGGATCAATAAGTAAGAGGCGAAACGTTGTTCAAACACAAATGATGCCTCTTTCACATCGTAATAGCATATACTACGAGCTACAAGAACCAAAAACCCGTTTTGTAAAAGAACAAGCCTCCTCCGAGCTGGACGCATAGGAGCAGCCAAGCGGCCCGACGAGTGCGCAGGGAGCGTCTGCAAATTTCAGTTCCAAGAGAGACCTGCAAACAAAAATCAATAACTCCACTGTTATACAGTATTATGACTCCAAAATCACTCCACAAGTCAACAGTGTCCTCGTGGTCATAGTACAACAGCTACAGTACAACTGTTTTGGAAAAAATACACTTTTTCATAATTTTGGTGAATTTTTATTGTGAATAATATTTAATAACCTCACTGTTAGCTATACATTATTATGACATTATTATGAATCACTCCGCACATCAACAGTCTTCTCGTGGTCATACTACAACAGCTGTTTTGGAAAAATATAATTTAGCCTCATTTTGGTGAATTTTTATTGAAAATATTAATCAATAACTCCACTGTTATGCATTATTATGACTCCAAAATTAGTCTTCACATGGTCATACGACAACAGGTGTTTTGGAAAAATATACTTTATTATTTTGGGGAGACTGGAGGTTTAACTTGGCTTTGATTTCTGTCATTGATGTAACCTGGAACATTTCTTACATATTCTTTTTTTTATTGTTCAAAGCTATATTATTAAAATAATCCAAGCTCATGCCTTCCATGTCATCTGCTTGCTCTGCTATGAGCTCTGCTGTGAGATATGACAAACATTGTTTGAGCTTTTTTGCACGTTTTGTGAACTATTGTGATGTGTTACTGCACAACTTGAAATTGCACTTACTTTTAAAGCCTCAGGTTGTTACTTTTTATTTGATTGAAGAAAAATTCTTTAAATAAAAGATTTTGTATTGCACTTGTTTTTAGCACATTTTTTTATCTATATATTTTTTTTATATTTTCAAATGTATGTAGTGATTTTTGTGCTCTGGACCCCTTGAGCCCATATATAGTTGTATGCGGCCCCTGGACCAAAATTAGTTTGACACCCCTGACTTAGAAAGTAACAACTTTAACGGTTGATTCACAACATTAAATACCTTTCAATGCAAACAGCAAATGTATACAAAAATAGAAAGTAATGTAATTAAAGATTATATAGGACTGCAGATTTATATACAAGTATATTCATTTATATAAGTGACTAATGTATGTGCACAAGTTTATTTTAAACTCAATAAAATATTTACAATAATAATAATTTGTAGTAGTTATTTCAATTTAAATAGCTTGTTTTCACCGTCCGTTTTTCTAAGCGCCACATTGTTACAGAGCTTGGCCTACTACATCAGATGCCATAAATATCACTCTGAGGTGATGATCTCTTATGGGTCAACAGAAAAGATTGCTGGCCCTTTGACACAATTAAGTATACAATTCAAGACTGATAAGACTGGTAAAATAAATCTTTAAAATAATCATTAGGTGCAGCCCTAGTTTACACGCGTGTTAGTATCCTAGAAACCTGGATCAGGTCTTCACCTGCATGTAAACACGCCGACTGTGAAAAACATGACGTCTTCATCTGACTGTTGTAACCATGACAACCACCACTAGTTAACACGGTCGCTCGTTAAGCTGTGGTGTTTTGTTCATTCTCAGTTAACACAGACTAAACAAGCTGTGTCACTTCCTTTATTTAACACTATCACAGCAGAAACACAAACACACGTGAATAAAGTGCTATCTGTAGCTAGCTTTACCTTGTTAACATTGCCGTCTTGTCTTGCAACACGCAGGCGTGGTTTGTACGGGCATGGTTTACAGGGGCGTGGTTTGCATGGGCGTGGTTTACAGTGGGCGTGGTTTGCAGGGGCATGGTTCGTAGTGGCTTCAGTTGGGTATTATTGAAGCCAACGGGTGGAAATGGGCAGTGAGAAGAGTGCCAAGCGTAACAGGGGATTTAATGTATCGATACTCGCGGCTGAAAAATCTTTCTGGGGAAACTACGAAAATATCGATATATATATATATATCTTGCAGGATTGATAAAATTGCTCAGCCTCAGTACACAGCTTCCTCAGTGACAGACACTGTGACATCCTCCACACGGGAGCCCCACAAGGTTGTGTTCTGAGCCCTTTCCTGTTTATCCTTTACACCAATGCCTGTACCAGCCCCTCACCTGTCACTACATACATCAAATACTCTGCTGACACTCAATGACAGTAACTCTGCTCTAGGTTATCAAAACAATCATCTGAAACTGAATGTTGAGAAACTGATCATCAATACTTTCAGCACACAGCTCAGCTCACAGCCCCACATGCATCAATAATGAACCATTGAGATGGTGGAATGTATCAAATACCTCGGACTTACCCTGGACAATAATCAACACACCACTGACATCCACAAACGCTGCTTACAAAAACTCTCTGCCATCCGCAAACTCAATGCACTTTCTGTTGCCCCCCACCTTCTGTTACTGCTGTACAAAAGTACATTCTCCTGTACTGTTCATCCTGCTCCAATAAGAACAGTAGAACATTACACTACAGTAGAAACATGGCAGTTCAACATGGTGGACTCTACTTGTAGCAACTTTATTCTATGAACTTGACCAAACGAAGACACTTATATTCTCTCACTCTCGGGTCTGCCTGCATGTCTTCTAACTCAACATCATAAGAGCAGTCCTAAACAGAGTTATGAATATCAGATTTCTGCCATATTCTACCAATCACACAGATACACTGCACCTTGAAATGATTACTAAAGAATGTATAATAACAGTGTGAGCTGGGGTAGGTTCATGGGGATCTGTGTGTCCTCTTCCAGCTCTGGAGCAGCATGTGGACTCTCTCCTCACAGTGACCCAGAGGACAAACCATCTTCCTGAAGTGAAGGCTGCTGGAGGAGCAGAGAGCTGAGCTTCCTGCTGCTGCACTTCATCACCGTGTCAGACACACATGTGCATGCTCTTTGTGTTCAGTCACTGTGCTCGTGTTCTGACGCAGACTGCCTCATCACAGCTCTCTGACCTGTTCCACGGTCACGGTCACACCGCTGCACTTCCTGCTCTGTGAGCCGCTCCGCGGCGGAGACAAGCGGCTACCCCGCTGAAGGACACCGGGGGGGAGAGGCACCTACCTTGGACAGTTCCAAGAGTTTGTGCAGCCTCTCCGGAGTCTCAGCCGGTTCAACAAACAGCGACAAAACGCGCCGGTTTCACGGTCCTGACGAGAACAAGGTCCGCCGCCTGCAGCTGTCACATGCTCCGGGAAGCACCGGGTCCGGTAGCTTCCAGCTTATCTCCTCACACTTTTCCGCATCTTCCTTATTTTAATTACCGGATCCTGAGTGCTGGTGCATGCACGGGGTTCCGCTGCTAAGGCGCATGCGCGGCTCAGGTCTGTCTTGTGGTGGGCTGAAGCGAATGCTGCCTTCAGGTCATGTCGGAAATAAGGCAGAGCAAAAACAGTGAGATCAGCCGGTCAGAGAGGTCAGACAGGTGCATCAGCGTTACTGTCTTACAAATGAAGATGGAGTTTGAACAGAAAACAAACAAACTATATAACTGCCTCATATAAACTTTTACAACTGTTTTAGAGGAAGTTTGAAATATTGTTAACCACTCATGATTCCCAGCTCTTAAAGACAGCAATAGTTAAACCACAACTTTCAAATTTCACTTAGATTCCTCAGATTTTAGTCATTACAGACAAATTTCAAACCTTTTTAGGCAAGATTTTCAGATCAGATCAATCATTTTATTAAATATTATTATTAAAGAGTTTTAGAGAACACCACAGCACAGAGACAGCACTGGTCGAAGCACTGAATGATATTAGGATTAATAACAACTCCAACAAATTCTCTGTTTTGATTCTACTTGATCTTAGTGCCGCCTTCGACACAGTTGATCATAATATTTTATTAAATAGGCTCGAAAACTGGGTTGGCCTCTCGGGGGTGGCCTTGAATTGGTTCAGGTCATATCTGACAGGGTGGGACTTCACTGTGACACTTTTGTTTAACATTTACATGCTACCACTTGGCAAAATGATTAGAAGCCACATGTGGCATGTCTGGATGGCAAATAACTTTCTGTCTTGGGGTGATTTTGAGACCTGTTGGCTCTGTAGGCAAACAGACCAGAGACCAGGGATCCACAGGCCTCGTGTCTGTGATGACTTTGAGGTGGGACAGCACAAGGTACACAAAGACTTCATCATCACAGAGGTCAGGCTGAGGCTCTATCAACTTGATTTTTTTTTTTTGCAGGGATGGGGTTGATTTTGGAGGATGGTGAAGGTGTCTTGAAGCAGACACAGCATTGCTCCGGGGAGGTGTTAAAGATGTGTTTAAACACATGACTGCTGAATAACTGCTTGCTGGGTCAAGCAGCACACAACAGGCTAGTCAGTTTGACATATTGTTAGCTGGCTGTTGGGCCTTCTCAGTGTCACTGTCCGAACTCAACAATACACCAGTTATTGGTTAGGGCTCACATGACCTTACTACACTCTTCAATGTCTTTATGAAACACTTGAATCTGCTGTCTTCATTCCACTTTCTGCATTTTTTCACCAGAACATCCATCCAGCGGTCTGTTTTCAAGGCAGAGCACCTCAGAGAAGTAAATCTTCTTTCTTGGGTGAGAGTTGATTTAAAGGCAATTTAAAGATACATGAAGTCATGGCTAGAGAATGGTGTCACCTGTCAGATGACCCAGTAGACTGTATTAGTATGTCCATCCAATGTTTGGTACATTTGGCTGTGTATTCATAACTGACACACAGTCTGTTAAAGTGGAAAGAAATCCTTCATCTTTAACTCCTTCATCTTAGTGTAACTTACATTTGGCAACATATGTTCAGAACGTACATCTAGCTTTAAGACACCTAAACTTTATATGCAACAGGATGTAGCATTACCTGCATCTGTGACTCCAGCAGCAGTAACAAGAGTCTAATACACACACACACACACACACACACACACACACATGCACTGACTTACTGTGTGTGTGGTGTCCATTTACCAGCAGCAGTGAAAAAAACCTTGGCAAGCAGCTAGTGTGTCAAAGCTGAGATGTTAAGCTCACAGTGGATCCACTGCAGGCTCTCCAATGACAGTTTCTCTCATCATGATAACATGATAACTACTGCTAGTTCTATACTGATGTGAAATATTCATGAATATTGTATGTAATCTGATTATCTGATGAATTCCGATTAAGACTATGTATCAATTGTTTCTATTCTTCTCAGCAGACTGATGAAACCCCATTGCATCACTCAGACGTCATCTGGCATATGATATGGGTGTGAATTTGAGTATTTATGTTGTTAAATCTGCTTTGTGTGATGTAGTATGAACTTATTTTCTGGTACTTTATAAGCCTGCATCCCACCAACTCGGGTACCCACAGATCCCAGATATACTTTTTGTATTTTAGCATTCCAAATGTCCATGACTTGTCGATCGATGTGTTCGACATCATATATTGTTTTCTGTTTCCAGTCAAAAGCCACCAATTCTGTCTGTGCAGATTTAATAGAGGAAGCTGGGGGGTGTAAGGGCACTCTGTCACTCATTTTATGCAAAATATGTTGTGAGGATCAGGGGTAACAAAGTGGTGTTTATATTTTACTGCAGTGTTCATGAGTTTTGTCTGTTTTCTTACAATGTTACCAATGTTGGACAACAGTTGAAAATCAGCCATCACTGCCAGACCCTGTGATTGCTCTTCTTATAAATCAGCATGTTCAGTTTAATCACGAGTTTTCTTTTTCCTAGACATGAAAATATCCAAATCATGTGTCATTAGTACCACTTTGAAATGATCAACCATTACTTTTAAAGATTTTTATGGAAAAATAGGTGATAAGGTGTTGTAAATACCATTTATAGACTAACCAGCTCTGGACCTCTTCCCTCTCTCCCCAATAGTACTATTTTTTTTTTTACTCCAAGTCTTTTTATTGATGTTTATACAAAAAGACATAGTGTACAAAGTACATAGATACAGGAACTTAAGTGGTCAGAAATAATACAAATATAAACATCACCCCCCCTCGCTCCAACAGAGCCCCATCCCTGCAACAATATTGCTGTACCAATTGACAATTCAATACTGATTGAACTTATAAGCAGACACTTGTACATATCAAAAGTACATATACAATATGTATATTGAAAAAAAATATATATAAATATATATATGAAGAAAAGAAAAAAAATTAAAGATAAAAATAAAAATAAATAAAAAGTAAAATAAATAAGTAAATTAATTAAAGTTAAAAATTCAATATGTAATCAGAAGCGGTCCTTATGGGTTGCAGATTATACACAATACAGGATCAGTCATATTAAACACCGGTATTAACGATATCCAATTTCTCTATATAACTTAAAAAAGGTTTCCATGTAGAGTAAAAAATTTTAGTACATCCTCTTGTAGAGTAACAAATCTTCTCTAATACCAAGTGGTGTAGAAGGTCATTGATCCACATTTTATAGGTTGGGGGGAGTTTCTCCTTCCACTTAAACAATATCAATCGCCTAGCTACAAGAGATGCGAAAGCCATCACACTCTTCTCCTGGCGGTCAAAGTGAGTGTCGTGAGGAGTTACTCCAAATATGGCAGTAATGGCAGAAGGTTCTATAGGTACTCGGAAAAGGTTTTAAATATTGACTGCCAGAAATTGTCTAGCTTTGAACAAAACCAAAACATATGTGAGAGGGTGGCTGGTGTTTGCCTGCATCGATCACAAATGGGATCAATACTAGGAGTGAACTTTGCTAGTCTTACTTTAGACCAATGCAGGCGATGCATAACTTTGAACTGGATAACCGTATGTCGTAGGCAAATTGAAGAAGAATGTATTCTATCTAAAGCCCATCCCCAGATATTCTCAGGAAGTTCAAGCCCCAAATCGCCCTCCCATTGAGTCTTTAATGATGCCAAAGGTTCCAAATTATATGTATTTAGTAGGGAGTATATGTTCCCAATAATCCCTTTGGAGCCTGAGTTGAGCTTTAGAATGTCGTTTAAGAGGGAGTCGGGTGGTTGGGATGGGAAATGAGTAAAGGATTTTAATATAAAACTACGGAGCTGCAGAAATCTAAAAAAATGAGAATTTGGAATGTTAAATTTAAGTTTTAATTGATCAAAGCATGCAAAAGTATTGTCAATGAATAAGTTTTCTATTGTGGCGACTCCTCTATTAACCCATTCATGAAAATCTATAAGTGATGGCGTGAACTGGTGGTTTCTTGTTATAGGAGCACAAGTGGGCAAATCTTTGAGAGAAAAACCTCGTCTGAACTGTGTCAGGATTCTAAAAGAGTGTTTCACAATTGGATTTGAGGTGTATTTAGATATGGATTCCGAAAGAGGGAGTTTTGAGCATAACAGTGAGTGTAAAGAAGTATGAAGACAAGAGGAGTTTTCCATTTGTAACCATTCTGTCACACCGCGGTGAGGTCAAGCTGGGTTTTTGTCTTGTCTTGTCACTTCCTGTTTTATTTTGAAAGATAACTCTCCTCTCGTTTCAGGTCACTTGCCCCTCCTCATGTGTCATTGTCTTCCCCGCCCTGATTGTTTCCACCTGTTCCCTATTACCTCATGTATATATTGTCTGCGTCTCCCTTTGTCCTGTGCCGAAGTGTTTTCGTCTGTCTCAGTGTACACCAAAGCCTCGTCTCCTGAACCATAGCCTTGCTTTTGTGATCTTCTTGTTTTTCCTCGTAAGAGTGATTTTTTGTTGTAATTTCGTAGCTTTAGTATTAGCCTCATAGTTCCAGAGATCTTTTGTTTCTTTCCTCGTTAGAGTGATTTTTTGTTGTATTATCTTAGCCTAGCCCCTTTTGTTTCTGAGAGATTAGCATAGTGTTTTGCCAGAGCGTCCTTAGTTTATGCCCCTTTGTTGTTTTCCTCGTTGAGAGTGATTTTGATTTTGTTTATTTTTGATTTACCTAGTTTAGTGTTTTTTTTTTCCTCTCCGGAGTGATTTTTGGTTTCTCTTTATTCAGGCCTACTTTTATAGCCTCATTCTTTCGAGGGTTCTTGAAGACCCGAAATAAAGCTTCTCTCCGCCTAACTCTGCACCTGAGTCCTCATTTGAGTCCCGGCCTGACACATTCAGGTTTAGTATCACCAGACAAAGAGTCTTTCCAAAACAGCATAGTCCTAATGTTGGCAGCCCAGTAGTAGAACTGGAAATTAGGGAGGGATAATCCTCCATGTCGACGATGCTGCTGTAAGATTCCCTTCCGTATTCGGGGTTTTTTCTTATTCCATATAAATCCTGACACCAACTTGTCCACTGACATAAAAAAGGATTTAGATAGGTATAGGGAGACGCACTGAAATATATACAGAAATCTGGGCAAAACATTCATTTTAATTACGTTAATTCTGCCTCCAAGCGACAGGGGGAGTAAATTCCAACGTTCCAAATCCTGCTTGAGATGGGTCAATAGTGGTGAAAAATTAGCTTTGAATATATCTTTGAAGGAATGTGTTATCCAAATTCCTAGGTATTTGAATTTTTGTGGACTGACTTTAAGTGGGAATAAACCAAAGTCAATTTGCTTAGCTGCTATATTCACCGGCATAATTTCACACTTATGTAGGTTAATTTTGTATCCCGATATTTTGCCAAATTCTTCAAGCATGTTCAGAGTATTTGGTAGACTAGTTAAAGGATGGGACAAATATAAAAGCATGTCGTCAGCATACAAGGACACCTTGTTATCTGAGTCGTATCTCCGTATTCCCTTTATATTAATTTCACTACGTAAGGCTAGAGCTAGAGGCTCGATTGCAACAGCAAACAGAAGGGGTGACAGGGGACAGCCCTGACGGGTGCCACGACGGAGCAGGAAGTAAGGAGAGAGATTGTTATTTTTTCGGACAGCTGCTAGTGGAGAGGAATACAGAACTTTAATCCAAGAGATACATTTTTCACCAAAGCCAAATTGTTTGAGAGTGTAGAAGAGATAGTCCCACTCCACCCGATCAAACGCCTTCTCAGCATCAAGTGATAATAAAAAAACACTTTGATCGTCTGCTACAATTGAGGGCAAGACCGCCTCTAAGCGGCAAGCCAAAACTTTGGAAAGGATTTTACTGTCTACATTTAAGAGTGAAATGGGACGATAAGAACCACAATCTAGAGGGTTTTTATCTTTTTTAGGAATAAGGGAGATGGCCGCTTGTCGCATAGTCAGAGGGAGGGAGCCGGTGGCATATGACTCCTCGAATACAGAGAGCACGATGGGAGATAGCTGATCTACAAATTTTTGAAAACACTTGCATGGGAATCCATCTGGTCCTGGGGATTTTCCAGCTTGCATGAGCCTAATTGCCTTAGTAAGTTCTCCTACAGAAAATGGTTTGTCTTGCTCGGACGCAACTCTGCTATTAATTGTGGGAACATTTATTTTACTGAAAAACAAATCAAATAAAGCACGGTCACCAAGGGATTCGCTATCGTACAACTTTGAGTAAAATCTATGAAAGCATGAATTAATCTCCGAATGGTCTAAATGTTTAGTGCCCAATTCATCATTTATCTCAGCTATAGTTCTATCCACAGTTTTCTGGTGGAGTTGGTGGGCGAGAATCTTCCCCGTCTTTTCACCATATTCGAATGCTTTTCTCTGTGATTTATTTATCAGGTTTTCAATTCGTCTTGTTGGTAACAAATTGAACTCTGTTTGGAGAGTTAGTCGCTGTTTGAATAAATCATCGGATGGGGTGACAGCAAGTGTAGCATCTAATTTGAGAATGTCATTTGTTAACTGTTCAAGTTTCGTAATGTGCCGTTTTCTTTGCTGTGTGCTATATGATATTATTTGTCCCCTCAGGTATGCCTTCATGGATTCCCACACTGTTAAAGGAGACATTCCTGGGGTTTGGTTATGTTCCAGAAAGAAAGTTATTTCAGAGGAGATAAATTTAATAAAGTCGTCATCTGAAAGTAGTAAGGTGTTAAGACGCCTAGGGTGATAGTTGGCATGGGAAATTGGTAGACTTAAAGTCATCGACAAGGGGGCATGGTCCGAAATAATTATGGCTTGATATTCACACTCTCTTTTTAGCGAAAGAAGGCTTTTATCCAGAAAGAAATAATCTATGCGTGAGTATGTTCTATGGACCGGAGAGAAGAAGGAGTAGCTTCTAGCTGTAGGATTTTGAAAACGCCACACATCAACTACACCATTCGTATGAAGAAAGAGCTGCAGTTGGGATGCTGCACTGGATTTGGGTGCAGTCCTAGACGAGCTACGGTCCAGAGTAGGTGACAACGTGCAGTTCATGTCTCCCCCGAGGATAAGATAATGCGTATCCATGTTAGGGATATGAGCAAAGAAATTTATAAAAAAAGAATTGTCATCCCAATGTGGTGCATATACGTTGGCCAGGGTAACCGGTGTGTTGTACAGTCTGCCCACTACAATTACGTAACGGCCAGCGAGTCTGTTTCAACCTTTGACATAACAAATGGGATGTTCTTATTAATGAGGATGGCCACACAAATTCGAATGATATGATTGTCCGATCCATCCTCCCCTGAGTCGGAAATGATCAAAGGTTCGGAGATGTGTCTCCTGAAGAAAGGCAATTCCCGCCTCTAATTTATTTAAGTGAGTCAGTACTTTCTTTCGTTTAATGGGGTGGTTCAAGGATTTCACATTCCAGCTTACAAAGGTCACATCGCAGTGAGCAGGGGCCTCATGTACGAATACTTGCGTGGATTTCCTACTAAAACTTGCCGTACGCCAAAACCCGGAAACTGTCGTACGCACAAAAATATTCAGATGTATCAAGGTGTGCGTTCGCATGGATCCAAGCACGTTTCTTTTGTACATCCCAATCAACGTGGAATTGAGCGCATGTGCAACTCCTCCCTGTCCACGCCTCCATTTACATATGCAAATCTATTTAAATAGGCCCCGGACCTGAGATTCACCTCTTTGTCCGATCAGATAACGCGATAACGTGGGATCCGAGCAGCGCACACACAGGTGTGGACAGGTGTGGCGCTGCGGCTGACATTTTACGCCCGCTTTTACTGACAAGAATACTGAACACAAGGAGATAATCAGGGGCTTGTTAGAAAGCTCTGCAGCTCTAATTTCACCAGCAGAAAATAAAGAAAACCAAAAACATGATATTTGAATGCGCACATGCCCAAATATGCATTGGCACACTGGCACACTGGCACGGCTTCTGGGTGAGTAAAGAGTTTATTCGTTTAATTGTTTCGTATGTAATCCAGCATTACATACGGGACAATTAACGAATAGAAGCCACCCATCGCGCACCGTGCCAGCCTCCAGCCTGTTTCCAACCATGCTGTTAGTCATAATGAATGAGTCGTGCGTTGAACCAGGCCACCTTGCCGCGATGTTAGTTAGCTGCATTCGCGCATCACATATGATTTGTACATTGATGGAATGAAAATGTTTCCTACTTACATAAACAAATTCATCCTGTGATGGCGCTTTTATAGCAATGTGTGTGCAGTCAATAGCTCCAATTACATCAGGGAAACCGGCTCTCACTGCAAATTGCGCTTTAACGTCGGCCTGTTCAACAGCATTGTACGGGAATCTGATGTACCAGGAAGACATTGGGATGATTCCGTCCCACACAGCTGGCATGGCTCGGCTCAGGGTTACCTGGCACACTGACCGATCGGCCGGCTCCCGCTGGAATGCCCCTGTTGCCAGGAACCCCAGCGTAGTCAGGTAGCCGACCCGCCGGCCCCCGTTGCGCTGTCGGGCCGGCCGCAGCTCTGCGCACAACTCCAGTAACACTGGTCTTGGTAACCGAAATCGTCTTATGAGCCAATTATCATTGTTTGCAAGTAAATCCTTGCGTTCCTTAAATCGCTCACGTCGGATTGCACCATTTACAAGGTCCTCTAACAACGCTAACGCTGTCTTTGTTAATATCATTTTCTTCATCACATTACGCATGCTTTTATATCCACCTATATAATTGCAAACATGTGGGTGTGTTAATTGTTCATAAGTGTGTCTCTGATGTGCACATCACTCTGATGAATACTTGTTTTCACATTATTAACAGTTTCCCAGCGTCACCTCTAAGTGTCGCCAAAGGAACAACAGCTGTAGAAACGTGCGTACGACAGCTATGAAATTGGCGTGGGGCACGCACATTTCTACGATTGTTTCACGTTTGATACATTTGAACGTGAGCGTGGAAAAGGACGTACGCCCCTTTTTTGTGCGTACGCATGCTTTGTACATGAGGCCCCTGATCTGTTTGAAAAGTCTGTGCCCGTCGTAACCATATTCAAGACAGAGAAAAATTAGATGTCTGTTTGACCTGCCTGCACTTTCTGAAATGTTGAAATTGACCTTTAAAAGATAAGTAAACGTGAACAAAAAAACAAAAGAGAAAAATGTTGACTGCAAACCTAGGTACAGCAAATCCCCAACCTTCACCTACAGTAGTAGCAACTTAAAAGTTCCCGTTCAAGCTGAACGCCAGCTGAATGGCAGCCGTCTTCCAGCTGAGTTCCAGCCGGTTCCCTGCCAAGTCTCGTGAACGGAGAGACCCCCCTCCTTCTCCCGGGCGTGTCTATTTTTTACTGTAACTCCACACATTCATGTAATTACAGGGTATGACCAGGAGATGGCGCTTCTCTCACAGAACATTTTTACAGTTGTTCTACCTGGAGATGACGTAGCTTACACACCTCGTTAGCCTTCTCATTGCTCAACCTTTTGTTTGCGCTTACAGTAATGGGCTTATTGGTCTCCCAGTGTTACAGATCACAGAGCGGAAAATGCAGCTGGTTTGACTACTGCATACTCTACAGTAGCCGTATGATTTGAGCGTGTTCATGAATTGAAATTAAATTTAAGGTGTTTATATCTAACATGTCAGCATTCACCAAATCAACAACATCTAGTCTGTTCTGTCTTTACTAGTGGTGGGCCGTTATGTGTGCTGTGTTAACGTGCCGCGTTAAGGTGAGACTCTTATCAGGCGATAAAAAAATATCACCATTAATCTATTCTCAAAGCTGTTCCAGCCTTTGAGGTCGCTTTTGGACTTTTTTTCTCTTTTGTTCGTCTTTGTTTTCTTCGCTGTAACTCTGTGGAGTCCTGATCTCTCTAGCAATGTTGTTTTTAGAAAGTTTTTGAGTTTTTTGAGACACGTGGGGGGGGGGGGGGGGGGAGGCCGAGGCCCATCAAGTGCAAACAAAAGGTTGATACCTACATAACAAAGGGCTTCCAAAGGGCTGTTAATCACCAGGTATTCTCCCTTTTTAAATGGCGTCTCACAACGATCAAACTGTGATCAAATATTCAATAGGAGGTATTATTGCTGTTGTTATTCTTCAATTCTTTTTGCAAATTTTTAAGGGTTAGTTTGTTGTTTACATGCAGATGAGCGAGAGAGAGTGCACGAGCACAAGAGAAGAGACGCTTCAGTAATTATGTAAAGACTAGTGGTGGCCATAGATACTGTAGATTAATGCGCCAATGCCGGCCCGGCATTAGCGCGATCAGCTGTTCCCGGAGTAAACAAAGGCAGCTGTCCAGGTGGAAGTGGCATTTAAAAAACACGAGAAAAACTCCCTCTTTAAATGGCCTCTCACAACGATCAAACTGTGATCAAATATTCAATAGGAGGTATTATTGCTGTTGTTATTCTTCAATTCTTTTTGCAAATGGAGGCACCGCTGCAGTGGAATACACCGACTTTTAGAGAAAAACGCTCGTCTCTGCAGCTCTATGTCGCGCACAACAACACCAAGCCCTCCCCTCCAAATAAACTGTTAATTAAAAAAATAAACCCTCGCTTGTATCTGCAGGTCTGACAGACAGGCCTGGCAGCCCCGAGACGTCCGAACCGTTTTTTGTAACTTTTTTAAGGGTTAGTTTGTTGTTTACATGCAGATGAGCGAGAGAGAGTGCGCGAGCACAAGAGAAGAGACGCTTCAGTAATTATGTAAAGACTAGTGGTGGCCATAGATCAGGGGTCAGGAACCTACAGTACAGTACTCATTCCGAATAGTTTCTGAAGTGTCCGTGCTGTGTTTTAGTTCATGCTGGAGGGAGCCAGAGCCCGGTGGTCTCCTCTGCGCCCAGCTTTCGACAAGTCACATTAATGTTATGATATATTTTATTTATTATTGGTTAACTGTTTACCAAATCAACAACATCTAGGTTATTCTGTCCTCACTGTACATAATTACCGAAGCTTTTCTCTCGCGCACTCTCTCTCTCTGTCGCTCCCTCTTAATCTGCATGTAGTGAAAGCCACAGCTGGACATCAGTATCCATCATACTGTACAGTATACTGTACTATCAATATGGCCACTATGGCGTTCAGAGGAATATTCAGAAATCGAACGTGTTTCATACTGCAGGCTTCAGAAAGCATCAAACAGATATAACTCTTAAAAAACAGTTACGGGCGGAGTTTTCTTTAATAACAAGTTTATGTTGGCATGATGTTGTTGTGCGTGACATGGAGTTGCGGCTGCAGCAGTGGCTCAGTGTTATCTTATCACAACTGTTTTTCCCCATCAACCAATCCGTGGAATACTTGGTGCTGTGGGGGGCGATATGAACGGATCATGATGATCCTTTGCACCACTAACCACATCCATGATTGTGCTCTGTCTCAGCTGATCGGGTCACCCGCTCACCCCGGCGTGTCTGTTCAGATGTGTCTTAGTTTAGACAGTCTACGGTGAGAGCGGAACATCACTGCTCCTCCCCGTGGACAAATGAGGCATTGCAGCTGGTTTTCACACAGACTGCTTAGGGGCGTTTCCAGTCGGGCCCTCACTGACTACGTCATCGCGGGGGATTACATTTCGGTCACGTGCCAGCCAAGGACCTGTGACGGACCTGTGACGGACCAGCCACGGTCCCGTCACGGTTCCGTCACGGAAACACGGGAACTTTTAAGTTGCTACATCTGTATCAGAACAAGGTGATTCCCAAACCCCTCTGTTGTCTAAGCATTGAGCATAGGTAGGACAGGAAATAATAATGATAATGAAGACAAGGTACAGTATTCTGGCCAGTCAGGTTATTATATCTGTTGTAAACAAAATAAAATAGTGACAAACAGCAGTTTTGACTCCATAGGTGCTCTGTATTTCTTCATCTGGAACAATCTGGAGTCATATGGCTCTGTAAAGTGTTTCAGTGAAGGTGATCTGTTTCAGTGGTAGACTGGAAAGCACCAACCTTATTCAAACGTAGAAGTCAGCTATTCTCACTCCTATCGAATCACGGTCAGTCCGGTAGGATTTTGGCTTTCACATAGGCCATGGCTTCTCCTGGGTTCTGAAACCGTTTCTCAGCTCCATTGTAGGTGATCCGGAGCCGTGCTGGGTAGAGAAGGCCGTATTTAACACCATCTCGTCTGCGGAGCAGTCGTCTCACCTCACCGAAGGCTGATCTGGCCTGCACAACGCTCGGGGGATAGTCTGGGAAAATAGAGATGTCAGTTCCGTTAAACCGGAGCGGTCCGGACTCCCTGGCGCGGCGGAGGATGTCGGCACAATTTTGGTAGTAGTGAACTTTCGCCACGATGACCCGGGGTTTGCCGTCTTGGCTTCTGGGCTGTAGACCTCTGTGAGACTGGTCGATCAGGATGTCTTTCTCCACTTTCAGCACCTCTCTTAAGAGTTTGGAGACAGCAGTCGGTGTGCTTGAGCCAGAGGTCTCCGGGACGTTTAATATTCGGATGTTGGAGCGTCTCATTCTTCCTTCCATGTCAGTGCATTTCTCCCGCAAATTACCGACCTCCGTTTCAAGTTTGCCCACTTTCGTTAGTAACGAGGACACGTCGTCTGAGCAGGATGAGTATGGGGGTAATTTTGTCTCAGAAAGATTTTAATGTGTACAATATGATGTGTATACATATGCATACATTTATAAATATCCAAATACAAAATACAAATATAAAAATGTGACATACAAATAAATAAACGAATTTGTATAAATAAATGTGGATTTGCAAATATATTTTCGAGATTTGAAAATAAATGTCCTTGACTTTGTGTGTGGAGTCAGCATTTGTGGATCCATTTTTTGCTTTTCTCGCGATGACGTAATTTTGAGACATTCCTACCGCTCACCACGATTCACAAATAAATGCCACCAGATTTGAATACAAATAGCGGTACACCCTTCACCGAACATCCAGCAGATGGCAGTGTTGTGCAACGGTGCCAGTCAGTCATTTGTAGGCTATCCAGTCAGAGACTTTCTTACAAGAGTAAATGAAACTGCATGATCAACATGGAAGCGGCCAGTGGATTAACTGCATGGGTAAGTAGTGTTATTTATTGCGTGTGTGTGTTATAGTGGATTTCCCCCAACTTGACAGTATAGACCTTTTCACCGTTGACAACAAAAACAATGTACGAACGTTCTATGGCCCTGACTTTATTTCCGGTACACTTCCGCACACAACAGCACAGCAACACGGTCTGGATTAACAATAGTGGTATTTTTTGGCTGGGAACAAAATCTAGCCACTCTTGTCTTAGTTTGCCACCAAAGGACAGACAACGATAAACTATTTTTAAAAAACGTTCTTTACCAGACCCTTTTAACACATTAACATTAAGACGCTATTTTAGTGGAGATCTATCCAACCTCAGGTTTCAGTCAGCTGAACAGTTTTAATATTTAGCGGAGAATGATTTTTTTTATACAAGGAAAGGGTACTCAGTTAGGTCTTGGTCTTGTCTTCATCTCGACACTCTTTAGTCTCAGTCTTGACTTGGTCTCGCACATAGCGGTACATATCATTCGTGCCAATATCAAGTGCGCTGCTCAAGCACATCACAGAACAGCGCTATAATTATGTGCCTCACCTCAAATGCAACCAGTGAGAGACTAGTCTAAAAACAGGTTACACTGTATATAGGTAGGTGGCAAACTAAGACAATAGTGGCTAGATTTTGTTCCCAGCCAAAAAATACCACTATTGTTAATCCAGACCGTGTTGCTGTGCGGAAGTGTACCGGAAATAAAGTTAGGGCCGCTTCCATGTTGATCATGCAGTTTCATTTACTCTTGTAAGAAAGTCTCTGACTGGATAGCCTACAAATGACTGACTGGCACCGTTGCACAACACTGCCATCTGCTGGATGTTCGGTGAAGGGTGTACCGCTATTTGTATTCAAATCTGGTGGCATTTATTTGTGAATCGTGGTGAGCGGTAGGAATGTCTCAAAATTACGTCATCGCGAGAAAAGCAAAAAATGGATCCACAAATGCTGACTCCACACACAAAGTCAAGGACATTTATTTTCAAATCTCGAAAATATATTTGCAAATCCACATTTATTTATACAAATTTGTTTATTTATTTGTATGTCACATTTTTATATTTGTATTTTGTATTTGGATATTTATAATATTTATATGCTACACCCGGGAGGCGATTCACTTGAGCTTGAGGCTTTAGGCCCAGTAACGGAGGCCCCTGCGGTGAACTCGTATTTCCGCAAATTGTGGGCCATTAATGAAAGAGAGTAATAACTCAGGCGATTTGTCGTGGTTTTTGTTGGTATAAGGTGCCAAAAAAATTACTTTTAACCCGAAATTCAGCAGAGCACGTTGCTTGTGCTGCCTACTCCATCGCCTGCTCGCTAGCGCCCCCCAATAGTGCTATTTTAACCTGTTTTTTATGTTGTATTCTTTTAATTTGATATACTTTTATGGTTCTTTTTGTTTGTTTCTGTTATTTGCTGTCTAATCTAATTTATGTAATATATATATATTTCTCCTATGCAGTCATAAAAATATTCTATTCCAGTTATTAACAAATGTACAATTCTGTCACTGGTAGTCTCCAATATTGTCACTAGAATGCTCTATGACATTCTAGTGTGACTTTGGCCTACATTATCAAAAAATAATAATCAACTATACCAATGTGCATACTGAGAGGACTGATACACAGAGCAAAAAAAGTGCACGCAATGTTTAGAAAGTGTCACACCGCGGTGAGGTCAAGTTGGGTTTTTGTTCTGTCTCGTCATTTCCTGTTTTATTTTGAAATTTACCTGCCCTCTCGTTTCAGGTCACTTGCCCTTCCTCATGTGTCACCGGTCTGATTGTCTTCCCCGCCCTGATTGTTTCCACCTGTTCCCCATTACCCTGAGTATATCTTGTCTGCGTCTCCCTTTGTCTTGTGCCAAAGTGTTTTGTTATTAGATTGATCGCCAAAGCCTTGTTTCCTTGTCCGTCCATAGTCATAGCCTTGTTGCTCGAGTGTTCTTTTGTTTATATTCCTCGATTGAGTGATTTTTTTGTTGTAAATTCTTAGTCTAGCCCTTTTGTTTCTTAGTGTATAGTGTTGTGTTTTTCAGCCTCTTTCGGAGCGCTTTCAGTTAACGTTTTGCAGCCTGTTGTTTTTCCTCTTGGTGAGTGATTTTGATTTTGATAATCTTTCATAAAGTAGTTTAGAGTTTTTCTTCCTTTGGAGTGTTTTTTTTTTTTTTTTTTCTAGTTTAGGCCTATTTTTATAGCCTGCCATAGCCTCACTCTGTTGAGGGTTTTCTGTTATTTCAATAAACCGCTCATTGACACCTCTGCGCCTGAGTCCTGTTTGAGTCCGGCCTGACAGAAAGTTCTTTGACAGACAAAGCACAAACAGGATTCCTATCTTAGTGTTTTTTTTAACCAGAATAAACAAAATAAACTATGTGGAGTCGCTGCAAGCTACAATCTGATTGGACAACCGAGGACCCTCTGCCCAGAAGTGTTTCTCTCGTGTTGTTAAAGATTTATTTTAATAATACCATCAACGTTTCTCAGCACAAACACGCCAAAGTGTCACTGACAATTCAACAATAAAATAGCTTCATGTTGTGGCCCTCGGTATGTTTTTTTTCTCCTTCTAGCCTGAGAAATAAACTTTTATTCCTATGTTTTGGATAGCAGAGGTGTCAATGACTGACGATTTGCGAGCTACAATCTGATTGGACAACCGAGGACCCTCTGCCCGGAAGTGTTTTTCTAAAGATTTCTTTTAATAATATCAACGTTTTTCAGCACAAACACTGTGTGTGTGTCACCATTGATATTATGACTGATAATATAAAAAGTTAATCACTTCTCTGTTTAATGTGCTTTTTATAATGTCTGTTTTTAGACAGAGCTTGTTATCAACAGACCTTTTACGAAGGACAAATGACATTTCCTGTGTGCAGTTTGCGCTGGAGCTGTACTGTGTATATATTCATATACAGTAACAATTTTATTCATGGAAAGCTTTCTGGGCTGCTCAAAGGATCACAAAAGCACCATGCAGCACACTCACCATGTGAGTTTTGTTCAGTGTTTTGTCGAAGAAATCATCAAAGTCGAATTGACATATTTGCTAGGGTGTGTTTTATTAAAAAGCATGCCGTCACACTGGTAAATTGACAGTCACAGAACATATCTGAGCCACCTCAAGCTGACCCCAAGGTCAAGGCCATATCCCCTGATAACTCATCAACGCTTTGAGATAGGGGCCTGAAATCTGCACCTGCACATTGGGACAGCATGGTTGACCACGGTGTCGAGATTCAGACCTGTGCGCCCTTCGGGAGGGTCAGAGGTCAGCCGTTCTGTACTTAACGCCTGTACTTAAGGCCTAGTAGTTCAGGCTTAAAAACACCTGTTTGGTTTGTGAATAACTCATCAGCGCTTTGAGGCAGGAGGCTGAAATCTGAGTATGTGTATCAGGACGCAGGGTCTGATCAGGGCCCCTATTTTCCCCCGTACCCCCTTTGGAAAGGTCAGAGTTCACCCGTTCTGGACACCTTTTTGGGAATAAATTGACAATGCTTTGAGGTAGGAGGCTGAAATTTGACTATGTCCTATGCCGTGGAGCCTTCTGCTGGGATTTTTTGGTCCCGTCACAATCCGATCACCGTAGAGCTAGTTAGCTTTGTAGAAGGTCTACAGAGTTGGGACTTTGGGAGCCTGACCCAGACCTCCATTTAGAATAGCACAGTGAGTTTCATGCAGTTCAGTGCATTTTTGTGGCAGCAGCGAGGGCGCAGATTCGTGTAACGGCGTCCTTTCTCGGCCCGCCCATCAAAAAGTACTGGGCCGACGTGGACCGGACCAACATCTATCCGCTCGTCTCATGCCCCTGAACAACATACTAAAATTTCAGACCCTTGTGACTTGTAGAAACACATGTCCTCCAAAACCTCCACGCAGGTCAGAGGGTATAAGACTGCATGATTCTGAGAGGACCCCAATGCTCAGGAATCCAGATGGGGCAAAAAAAATTCTACTGGACTTTTTTTTCACCGGTTCATTATTCAGGGCCCCTGGGGGATCCTCTGTTCCAAATCTGGGGCCCCTGGGGTCAAAGGCTGCCGCGCGCCGGCCAAAAAGACACGTTTTTTTAGTGAGTCCCCCAAATCTGACCCTCTTCTTTTCCGGTCACTATCCTCTGAAAATTCATCAAAGCTTTGAAGCAGGGGGCTAAAATTTGAGTATGCGTATCAGGACGTGGGCCACAATCGCTGTGCCGAGTTTCGTACCCGTGGCCCCTTGGGAAGGGTCAGAGGTCAGCCGTTCTGTACTCAATGAGGCCTACTAGTTAAGTCTTTAACTCATCAGCGCTTACGAGTAGCGAGTATACGTATCAGGAGGCATGCTGTATTGCCAGGCCTAAACCAACCTTGTTTAACCTATCAAATTATTGTCATAGATATGAAACTATTGATCGAGTTAAATAAATGATCCATTCAAATATTTAATTGTCCTATTTTGATTCTATTATTTTATTTCCGTGTGTGTGTGTATGTGTGTAATGAGAAGTAGACCACAAATGTGAGATATCGAGAGCTGTGAACACATTACGTGAGATATTATTGATCTATTGGATTCATAGATGTTTTATGTACTTAAGCCAGTTATAGAGTGAAACAGAGACTGACACTGACTGAAATGTGTATTCAATATTTTATTCTGAACTTTTATGAGGAACTTTATTTCTATTGTGAATTTCAACATGTTGAACTTTGAACTGGGAACTTGTGGTGCCAACTCTGCAACCTGTGGTGGGCTGTTTTACAGATAAGCTTGCGCAGGTTCCCATGTGTCATCCCACACTTTGCCACTGTCAGGAAAAGAAAACAACAATAACAACAACAACAACAACACACACACAATATAGGTTAAAAGGATAAGTTAGGTTGTGACTTATAAGAATGTCTAGGTTGAAATATCTTCTATATTCATGTCATGCTTTATACAATTTCATTTTAATCCAAATTAGTCAAATCAAATCAAATACTACTACTAGGCCTCGTTAAGTACAGAACGGCCGACCTCTGACCCTCCCGAAGGGCGCACGGGTCTGAAACTCGACACCGTGGTCAACCATGCTGTCCCAATGCGCAGGTGCGGATTTCAGGCCCCTACCTCAAAGCGTTGAGGAGTTATGAGGGGATATGGCCTTGACCTTGGGGTCAGCTTGAGGTGGCTCAGATATGTTCTGTGACTGTCAATTTACCAGTGTGACGGCATGCATAAAATTGTTATTGTATATGAATATATACACAGTACAGCTCCAGCGCAAACTGCACACAGGAAATTTCATTTTTCCTTCTCAAAAGGTCTGTTGATAACAAGCTCTGTCTAAAAACAGACATTATAAAAAGCACATTAAACAGAGAAGTGATTAACTTTTTATTTTATCAGTCATAATATCAATGGTGACACACACAGTGTTTGTGCTGAAAAACGTTGATGATATTATTAAAAGAAATCTTTAGAAAAACACTTCTGGGCAGAGGGTCCTCGGTTGTCCAATCAGATTGTAGCTCGCAAATTGCAAAACTTACGAATAAAAGTTTATTTCTCAGGCTAGAAGGAGAAAAAAACATACTGAGGGCCACAACATGAAGCTATCTTATTGTTGAATTATCAGTGACACTTTGGCGTGTTTGTGCTGAGAAACGTTGATGATATTATTAAAAGAAATCCTTGACATAGTGAGAAAAACACTTCCGGACAGAGGGTCCTCGGTTGTCCAATCAGATTGTAGCTTGCAGCGTCATGTATCGCTGTGGTCGGGTTATTATTGGAGTGAATGGACGGCTGGAGCTCTGCTCTGAGCGTCTCTTACTAGCGCAAACGGATTATACTGGAGTCAATGGACAACCCAGAGTGTTTCATACAGAGGCGGAAGGGTACCTTTTACGTCGGTATCAGACGTCAAGGGGCGTGACAAATCGTCGGTATTTTACGCGTTGGGAATGAGAACGGGTTGTTTACAGAGCTGGCAGAACATTCCACACAGAGTGGAACTTTTTGTTTGTTTTGAAGTAGAATTCTACCCACTTGAAGTTCCATTTTACCTTGTTCTGCATGTTTATGTTCAAAGTCACAATCTATGATTATAATAACAAAATGGCTTCCCAGGAGTGTCTTTATTGATGATTAGTTGAGGAACCATAAAGTGCACTTTTTCAAATGTTAAATGAAGATATGGAAAATAAATAAAATAGAGGTACACAGGCATCAAAACATGAGAATA